>JAUCMU010000021.1:8911811-8942114 GCA_032275025.1 Enteromius treurensis | reverse complement strand
TTGCCTTTGCTGTCTTTGTCTGACGATTAATGTGTCTACCCACTGAGTCTGTGACTGTGTCTACACCGTTTCGCTGCCGGCATCTCAGAAGCCATCCACCTTGTCTTGTTCTGTCCTGCCTGTCTGTCTGATCCGTACCTGTTCACCTGCTAAACTGTGTTTCCTACTCAGAGCAACCCGAGACCTGTCGCTGGACAGAGGAGTCCGCCACAGCAGGAGTTCGCTCTTTCTCCAGCCCTGTGATAAGAAAGGAGAGCTTATCTTTTGCGAGCCAGAAATTCACCGGAGAGAATCCTTTCTTTGTTTTTTGATAATTTTTTTGAGGATATTTCTGTTCGATTCCCTGTGCGCAGAATGCGGCAGGTTTTTGTTTAAAGACTGTTTCTGTGCCTTTTCCGTTTTTCTATCCTGCACGCAGTGAGTGGCGGTTTTCGTTTTTTGCCCTTTTGAATCACCTGTCATCTTACCTGCACGCAATGTGAGGCAGCATTTCTGTTCACAGACTATCTAAATAAAGACATTTCATTTTCACCCGAGTATCTTCTTGACTGCTTCTGCCCGCACCTGACTATTTCTCCTCTCAGCTCATCAAAAATGTCAAAAAGAAAGGAGGAGCAGCTGCACAGAAGATCACAAAAATCCTGTCAGTTTTGGATCAGGTATGTTCTATACAGTAAATTCATCATCCATTCTCATAATTCATAATAGGCCAAACTAATATTTTATCCAAATATGGTTGTTTTGTTATTTTTAACTCATCCTTCATTCAATCTTTTTAATACTAAAATTATGGATTAAAAGTTAAAGGTGAATTTTCATTATAAAGCTAAAAACATCATGATTTTCTGCCTCTGTTATACTTTAACAGAGTTATTTTTGCAATTACAATTAGAACAGCTCAGATGTTCAAGAAAATTGTGTATCCCCTGCAGTGCTTCTGATTTGGGACCACTTGACTTTCATAAAATAAAGCAGTGGGATAATTTGCGTAATGCTACTTAAATTTAAGATGTACAGCGAAAAGTCCTCATTCTCATTGTATTTTGATTAGAGCATCACCACTGGAAAAAAAGCATGAATGCATCCTGAAAGCCTTAGTGGTCTACCTAATGAAGATCCTTCGAACCTAGTGAAGGAGTACATGGTAAGCTATTTACAGTCTTTTTTTTTTAAGAAACTTTTCATATTTTTCTCTAAAACCAGTTCCTATTTTTACCCTTGATCTTACTATTACAGTATGTATATGATATTTTGTCTTTTGCTATTTTTAGGACACTGAACATGATGAAGCCCAAATGTTGATGAGCAAACCCACTCTCGGAATCTATGTCATCAAACGTGAAGGGGCAGATGTTGCAGACCCACTGAAGATGGTGGTGTCATCATCAAAGGCATCCAAGTACTTGGACAATGTAGCTGATGCTTGTTTCATGGTGGTTGGCTTAATTTATGCATTAAACTTGGCTTATCCCCAGGATCTGAGATATACTTTTGAAATGTTTCAAAAGATTTTCATGGAACTTGATGCCAACAAGCTGTCAAACAAAGTCCAGGTCTTAAAAAATAAACTCTATTCATAGGCACTGTAACTTGAAACGAGGGTTAACGAGGGATCTGTCCATAATGTTGCGCTGGGTGTTGTAGCACTTTTTTCACTGCTAACCAGGTGATTATTCAAGAAGGTGTACTTTATACCGTTAAAGAAGGCTGTTAATTTTTTCCAAGTATAAAATAATTTTTTGTCAATCCCTTCATTTAAAGGCTGCATGCTTTTCACGAATTCGCACTTCTTCATTATAAGTGAGCAAATAAATAAGCAAATTTGGCGTGCTGTCCGGGGAGCGAGCTCGGTCCCGTTCGCCCCCCCCTGTGAAGGTGCGAAGAAAAGGCGGAGAAGGGGAGGAAGGCGGGATCATGCGGAACTAGATACTGAGGAGAGTGAGACGATGGTATTTCAGCCGAGGCGGATAAATGAAATAGTTAATAGGCTAGTGGGCAAAAATACTAATGAGCGTTAAAGGGAACCGGCTGTGCTGACACTCAGCGTGCTTTTCCCGAAACTATGTTAAAACATCCCTAAGATAATTTTGATAAATTCTGAGAGAATAAAAAAAAAACTTTATTCAACAATTAGTCTCTTCTACGTCACCCTGGCACCATTTTGAAGAGTATCCACTGAACGTAAACAAATTGTGTTGTTCTGTGTCAGCAGCGCCACATGGGTTTCTATGTTGTTTGCGCTTTGTTCAGGTTTTCAGTTTTTCACAGCATACATTGTTTTATGCCTGTGATACTCTCCCAAATGAAGCCAGGGTGATGTGGTGGAGATAAATTGATGAAAAAAAGTTTTTTTTCTTTGCACACAAAAACTATTTCTGGACCTTGATGGTGGTAATTACATTGATGTCTATGGGAAGATTAGAGAGCTCTCAGATTTGATCAAAAATTAATATGTGTTCTGAAGATTAACTTATGGGTTTGGAATGACATGAAGGTGAGTAATTAATGACAAAAAAATCAATTTGGGGTGAAATTGCCAGATTATTCTCTCCAAAATCTTTAGTCCAATTGCCCCTTCACACAAACTTGCTATGTCTGGTCAAACAATGCTGGTCTCACAGTACACACATTCTCACATGTAAAAGCAGAGCAAAGAGGAAACTGAAACCACCCTGACATACAAGACAGCAGGTTACTTCTGGTATGAAACATTTTGTGGCTCTTTAATGTGACGTGACAGATCACTGTGGCACCTCAGTTCAAGCTTTCGTCTTTTCATAAAGTCTTTTTCACATCATTACTTAAAGCACAAAATAAACATGAATGAACATTAGATCATACTGTATTTCAACCACAGAAAGATGTAAATACACCCAATTCGTTTAGTTTTAAGTCCACCAAAGTTAATCTACTCTCCTGCCTGATTTGTTTGTTGGACAAAATGACAGATTCAGAGTTATGATTGGTCAAGTCACCTGTCAATCAAGCTCTTTGTAAATGGCATGGATTCCTAAGAAAATTATTGTTTCACCTATGCAAATTTGCAGAATGTCTTCAACCTTACTGCTTCTGTTAAAACTAAAAAAATCTTCACATGAACATCATATAATCACTCCATCAATACATATATTTTTCAAACACAAGCGGTGCTACTCCAGCAGAATATCTTTACCTCTTCCCCTGTTATTTTCTTTCTATAGCTCACATGGCTTGCCTTAACCACCCAGACAGTGTTACATCCCTCTCTCGGCTGGTATTTGTCAAGCCTCCACTCCCACAACATGACAAACAAGCCAGCCGTATCAGTACACAACTCTGAGAGGTTACAAAAAGATCATGTAGCACCAAGAGGTTACAACAACACTGTTGCAGAAGAGACTTTTAACTCCGTTCTCTATCTATTCACTTAATAAAACCTAATCCCAACTGAATGAACCATGAAGACCCATAAAGAGATTAGGTGCACTTCCTGCCAAAAGGCATGAGTGTGCTGAAATGTAGGACACTGAGTGCATTTTAAATCAGAATCAAACTTTAAGTTGGATGTTTCTTGTACCCTTACATGAGATAGCAGAATTTTTTCAGTTAATGAGTAGTTTTTATTTATATACAGTACATTTTAAGATGGCAAAAACCCACCCATGCATTTCCTAATCACAAACTACATAAAGCATGTGTTATATCCAACTGCGACTCTATTAGAAAGTCAAGAGAACACATACACTAACTATCTAGAGGTAAAGGATCATATCTTGACAAACAGTACATCGGAGCAAAAGTAACTCTTTCAGCTGAAAACTTTATGCCATCTGTTCAATTTGGGGGGCTGATTCTTGCCCAAGTTACATAAAGAAGACGTTGAGTCATTTTCACTTGCAGTAGGAAGAAAGGAAATGGTGTTTGGAGCTGCCAGGCTTACATAAGCGACCGTGCTGCCTTCTGCTGCCAAGAGTGGAGGTTACACGACACTTAGTAATTTAATTTTCTCCCTCTGTCACTCACCGTCTCATCGCTCCCCCAGTAACAGTCGAGAGACTACTGTATATACTTGCCTGCTCGAGATTAAAGGAAAGATTGTGGGTCATCTCCAGTTATACATGGGTGAATAATGACTATTGAAATAAATGCTGACATCATATTCTTCGTTAAGGCATATATGCTCTCAGGGGCTAGTTTCTCAGTGTAACCGATTCTGTGCATGGAACCCAAAGAATACAGTATGCCTGCAGAACCACAGAATTAGAACATTCATCATTTATAAGGTTCTACACATCCCAGTTCATAAATAACATGTTTTAACGAATCTGATTGTGCTTTAAGCTATGAATAAGAATGTAGTAATGTTCTCTGTTTAATACATTTTTCATGTTTAAATATATTTAGCAGATCTAAAAGATGTCAGGGTCATTCTCCAAAAAAAATAAAAAATAAAGGAAACTAACAATACCGTCATATAATATGCAACTTTTGACATTAACCGTAAATGTATTCATTTTAAGTCAAGCAGCAAAAACTAAGTAAATAATACCAATATTTAAAAAGATTATTTCTTATTTCAAGTAATTATTACTTGAAATCCTATGGTGTTTTTTCTTGTCACTCTTGGCTTGCTCACTGGGGGGTTGTCTAGCACTGCTTTCCTTTTCCTCTTATCTTATTTATTTTTCTATGTTCTGTAAAGCTTCTAGGGGACAATATGCATTGAACAAACCCCTTTGCAAATAAACTAAATTAAATATTTAAAAGTAAAGAGTAAAAAGAATCCATCCTTCAACATTTAGTGATTTTTCCCATAATTTACCTTTCAATTATTATGTTTTTTATCGTATAGTTAGTGTCTTTTCATGGTACATTATTTAATTTTCATGTAAAAGAGGGGTACTCTCATAAAAGTGCACTGACGTCTGACATGGAAAAGAATACACTGTTGATTAAAGTCGTTATTTTGTTTTCTTTGCACACAAGCTATATAATAGCTTCATAACATTACAGCTGAACCACTGATGTCACATGGACTATTTTAACAATGTCCTAACAACCTTTCCGGCCCTTGAATGTGTGAGTTGCGTTACTGTCTATGCAAAAATATCCTAATGTGTGTTAGTTTGGGTCTAACAAAACTGAATAATGAAAGACCGAATTTTCCTTTTTGGGTAAACTATCCCTTTAAAATATAAAAAAAAATGAAAAGCCAGGTCATTTCGTATGATTAATACATGTCAAGATATTAACAAATACATACCGTCAGCTTTTTTTTTTTTTGAGAGAGTTTTTACTTTCTGTTTATGCTTATTAATAAAACATTGTCCTGATTTTGAATGGATGATTTAAAATGCAAACATCCCTCGATTGTAGCAGGATAAGAATTATTACTACGCTGCAGCCTGAAAGAACTTATACTTGTAAATCAGATATGCTACATAATCAAGGACACCTCCAAATGATATGCCTTGTTAATACAGTGTGCCCGGGCAAACTGCTGGCAGGACACATTTCTGAAGAGGCACCTCAGAGAAGGGCTAATAAATGGCGACTGGGGGAGGACGCAGGTAGAGGAGAGGCAGATGGTTTCAGCCCTACTGCAGCGTGATATGATTAACCAGCCCTTTGATCTCACACGCGAGTGTACAGCAGCGACAGCAGTCCAACAGGAGGGGAACTGAAGCTAATCAAGAGAGACAGACTGACGGGGGGTAACACCCCCACCTCTCCTAAACAAACACCCAAAACAGAATGATAAAATATGCTGAGGCTCTGTAACTGGATCGTCAACTAATTAACACATTGTCTTGTAATTAGGAGGAAAATGGTGCCTTTCATTTTTTAATCCCAAGCGCGATGACATAACTCAATCATAGTGTGAACAATGTTAACGTGAGCGACTCTGTGCTTAAAACGTGGAAAAGTGTGATCATTCATTTACTCCAGACCACATATGCTCATATAATCAACGGTTATACCTATCAGGCTATTCTGTAGAGCTCTCATGTTAGAATATGTAAGCATATACAGCTTTATAAACAATATACCAAACAGTGCATTCAATGTGGTTTTGTTATCTTTTTCGCTTATTGGATGTTATACTGACTCCTCCTGGTGTGGATGCATTACTTTGGTAATTAGCGTACCTGAGTATGCAAATTTTAATCATAAAAAAGTTGTTCACGTTACTATGGGCAGATGTATAATAATTATCACATCAGTAGATTTATATGTAGTCTCCATAAAACACTGGTGATAAAAAAAATAAATTAAAAAAATTGAAGGGTTTTAAAATGCATAATTGAGAAAGAGGTTTTGAAAGACCGTAAGGGAACGGGGGCAGAGAAACAAAAGAAAGTTGGAAAGAGAGGAAAAGATAGAGAGATTGGGAAATAAAGAAAGGCAGAGAGGAGAAAAGGAAATGGGTTCATGAGGGAGCTCTTGTTCACAGAGGCAGAACACAGACAGAAGGGAAGAGATAAGAGACTTTCAGCTACACCGAGAACAACACGGGTAAACATGTTCTATGCACAAAAATATTCCGCTTTTTGCATTATATAACTATTTTTTTACATTAAAAAAAAAAAAATGTCATAGGCTCTTGTTTCTGTACAGCAGATCAAACTTTAGGAGGGGAGGGGACCTCAAAAAAATCTATAATTAAATAAAAAATTAAATAAAATCCTATTTTATTCAGGTTTCCCATGGCTAATACTAGGGCTGCAACATTTAACTTATAATATCTCAACAAACAGCCTTTTTTGTATCATTATAAACTTTACTGTTGCTTTTAAACAATTGCAATCAAACTTTTGAACAACCTTGTACAATCTGTACTGTGCGTACTTCTGTTATGCAAAACAGCAAGTCCTAACAGTGAACAAGTGTTCATATGTCACTACTGCAGTGACAAGACATTAAATTTAGGTGTAAAATTGGCTTTTATTGAAACATGAAAATGCTGCAAAAGTGAAAAAGTTTTTTTTTTTAATAAATAACTATTTTATAAAATTTACATTTTAAACAATCTTTGACCATACTGTCCATTATACAGTAAATTATATAGACCTGAACCGAAATAATCGAAATACAGTAGCTGTCAGCTGCAGCCCTAGCTTACACATTCCGATACTTCAAAAGTACCAAAACAAATTGTTATTAATTGTTTTGTTATTATACCCTCTTATATCCAAAACAAGCCAGCTGTACTCTTTTTACAGTATCAAATAAAATCACGTAAAGCAGCCCATTATAGCAACATTTTCCTAAGTCAAAGTGGAACAAGTGTGCCATACAAACATTTCACTCACACAAGTCACAAATGAGTTTTAAGACATCATGCAGCCTCTGAACAACAGCAAGGTGTGTTGTGGTGTGGTGTTGAGTTTTGCATGTCAGTAACTTTGAAAACAGTGTTATGGGGCAACATCACACAACGAAGTGAATCACTACGCCACAACACCAAACCGATGAGAAAACTCTGAAGCAGACAGATCGATAAAAGCTAAAGACATGAACAGTGATACTCTTCCCTTCGAACAGTCAGCCACAGTGCGTCACATCGGGGGCAACATTGAGAGATCGGACCTGCGATACCACCAGAGCATTTACTGCAGGCTGAGGTGAGTTTATCAAGAACTAGAACCAAAAGATAACATTCGCGGGATTTCTCTCCCTTTCTCTCTCTATCCATCCCCTGTGTGAGCTTGAGGCTGGGCTGGCTGGAGCTGGTGATGAGGTGTGGAAAAACCAGACATTTACACACTTCCACAGACAATTCTTGTGTGGTCAGATCAGATCTGATGAGGTGAGAACATGGGCGCTGATGGTGCCTTCCCACTCGGTGTCCCTCTCCCACCCTCATCCCAAAACCACCACCACCACGGTGAACACATAGACATGCCATAAGCAATCTGTACCTTGTGTGTGATCGGGACTGGACCAACTGACACCGGTCAGCATTACATCTAGAAGAACGAAACCATGTTAATCAGGAAGGGCAAGCAAAAATCCGTCAAAGGAGCTGATATAGGATGGATTTCAGGGAGAATATGCCGGTGGGTGTTCCAATTATTCTGAGTCCAAAATAACCCAATTGTTATGTGTTATGTGTAAAAAACTAATACTGAATCTATTTATCCCGGCTGTTCGAGCCCTACAGTATTAGTCCTAGATTTTTGTTCTTGAAATGGAGGGAAACGTCTGGCAAGCGAAGAACGTTTCACTTTTTATTACAGTAGTTAGTGATACCAACAAGTTCACCTGAAAGGAACCACAACTTATCCTCTCGACTTTTTTTTTTATAGCAGAAGTCCACAAAGTCACCTCAGGATATTTGGATATTATGTTCAAAAAGGAAGTTTCAAAATATTAATCAGGCTAGGCAAAGCTGACACACGGTTTAATCCCATTTCCACCCCGGAAACCTGACACATCCCGTCAGACATTCACACCTACGGAAAATTAGATCTGTAGCAAAAAAAGAAAAGATTAAGCAAGGTATAATAAAGCACCTTTTCCCCTCCAGCTAGAACTGATAAAGCGCTATAAAACAAAGGACACACTAATCAGCTAATGCACAAATCAAATACAGATATTCATGAGGAAAGTATGGTGTGACAATACATTTGGAGAAGGCTAGACTGCACCTTTGAACTGAGATTAGATGATAAAAGTACCAAAGATGAGACTAGCTTTGTTTGCCTTGCATGTTTTGACTCAAATTTTACAGTTTATAGATCACCTATTTACATCTGTATTTCTCAAGGGCTTTAAAAACAGAAATTCCTATTTTTAATTGTAAAGATCAAACATGCTGGACCAATGTCCAAGCCAATGTCCAAACAAGAGCTATAGCATCCACACGGAGATTCTCGATGATGTTGTTTTAATGCTAACGGCTTGTGTTGAAAAAAGCAGGCAGTGGAACCAAAAAAGAAGGTCATCAATACCACGCCGTGCATCCTGGGTAGCATCGGAGCAGGCAGCTGATGGATGTATCCAATTTGAGTGTGACAAGATTTTTATTTACTTCTCAGACTGCACTGCCCTACATGCATGAGAGGAGGAGTGTGGGCAGAACCCTGGGGCAGGGGTCCACCGCACACCCTGCTCTCTCAGTAAGCTCACCATGCAAGCCATGGGACATGCTCTAGAGACGTTCCCAGGCAAAAGGGGGGCAAGCCGGGGGAGGGGCGGATTCGTAGCTAATTACGGGCCCGAGCATCTCATTCCATACGCCAGTCTCTAATTAGCATCTAATTTAGCACGCGGTCAAATAAAAATGATCAAGCAGGACTCAGAAAGGTGTGGAAAGGCTACCGACCAGCTAGCTCCTTCTCCTTACTCCTTCTTTTTTTCTCCATGCGTTTGAGGCGCTTCTCTTCACGCAGTTTGGCTTCTTCGGCTTCCTGGTGCCGCCGGCATTTGTGAAAGTTCTCCACCACCACCCCGACAAACATGTTGAGCACGAAGAAGGCCACGATCAGCAAGAAGGAGATGAAATAGAGCAGCATCCATGGGTTGTAATTCATGACGGGCTACAACACAGAGAAACACAACACAGATCAATGTACAGACTGAACACTAATGTTTAGGCTAATCAGGATTTTATTTTTATTTTTTTGCAAAAATTAAATTTAGTAAATTAGAATTAGAATTTAATTTAATTAAATTCCTTAAAAAAAAACATACTATAAATATATTTGTAAAAATATAATTAGCGATGTCAAATTATTAATTATTATGAATCACATCCAAAATAAAAGTTTTTGTTTACACAATATGTTTGAGTGTTGTATATGTATAAGAATGTCTATAATAAAAATGTGTTATGTTTACATTTATCATATATATTTTATGAATATAAATATATACACATAAATGCATGTAAATATTCTCAAAATATATGCTGTATGTGTGTGTATTTATATGTACATAATGAAAATACACAATATACACACATATATTATGTAAACAAAAACATTTATTTTGGATGTGATTAATCATGATTAATCATTTGACAGCACATAATATAATATATCAACACAAACAAAAAAAAAGTTACAGAAACCAACATACCGTATATAAAAAGATGTCTCAGTTAGCCATCATATACAATTAAAAGTTATTAGTTAATTTTATTACTATTATGACTTTAGCAACATATATTTATAATAGCAAGGGGAAAAATTATATATACAGTATATATATAATTATAATTATATAATTTTATTTTTAACAGATGTTTTAGAGCAAGGAAGAATATGTGTTTTGTATAACAAAATAAAATATAATTTTATATAATATAACATAATATCAAAAAAGTTGTAAAACCCAATATATCCGTTGCTGAGTCAGGTCCCCAGGGGTAGGTTACAGCCATGTTCAAGATTATGATGATGGAGAATTGGGATATCAATAACATTTCAGTTCAAAGGTCTATACTACTGGGCACCTGAAAGATGCCTGTCTCTAGACTAGATTAAATGTTCTGTGTGCAATGGTGAGGCACAGGCCACACGGCATGAATCTGAAAAAGAGATACGTATCTAATCCAATTCAAACACATAAAGGCCTTGGCTAGGACAAGGTCTGGGCTCTGTTCAAATAGGGCTGAATAATTTCAGGAGGCTACAGCCAGACATAAGGCACAGAGACTTCCTTTTCAGGCAAAAAAATCCTATATTTCATTACTCAAAAATTAATTCAAAGTGCTAAAAAAATTCAAACCGTATTTAAAAAAAAAAAGACATTTGGAGGAAGAGTGTAAAATAAGTCACTTCAAAGAGATCTGTTGAATGAACAGTAAGGAGCTTTACAGAAGAACCGATGAATAGAAAAACATTTCTTTGAAGCCAGGACATGAATGCTGACCAACGATTTTTCATCTCAGATTCAGTTGTCCAATCAGAGTTTGCAGCTTTTAAAAAATGCAAATAATAGCTCACAGCGACCCACAAGGTTGCCACACTGTCTGCAGTGTTAGATCAGAAAAGGTGAATCCACAAGCAAGAATATCAGTATAAATAAAAATTAGCTTCAGATACCTGCTGATCGACACCAACAGCATCCAATCCGTCGTACATTATGTCCACCCAACCATCTTTGGAAGCCAGAACAAAAAGGGACATGAGGGCCTGAGGGAGGTAAGAGATGACAAAAAAGGTTAAAAGAAATATGTGACTTCAGTGGCTCTATTTAACTTTGTTGAAATTGAGACCATGGGATGAGACCATAACAGATTCTTTTCAAATTGAAAGTGGCATAACCAGTCGCTTGTAGGTACATCAAAAAGAGCATCTTTAGACAGAGAGAATGATTGCATAACCACTGGCAGGTGAAACACTTACCTGCCCGAGGTTATCAAAGTTGTACTTGTGCCTGACCCATCTGTAGTTAGCCTGGAGGCAATCGGACTTGTTAGTGATGTTCCTCGTATCCTCCCCATGACACACAAAGAACTTTCCTTTGAAGAGCTGTGAGAAAAAAAGCTATTTTATACGATAGCTATCAAGTATCTTTAGATAGTATACAGATATATATGTATATTGGACAAGGAATTCAAAGGTTTATAATTTCATACGATTTTATAGAAGATGCCCATATTACCAGAACTGCACATTAAATAAATACACTTAACAACTTCATACAAGATGGTTATATCCCCTACTATTGAAAGTCCAGTTTGACTGTTAAGTGAAAACCATACAAGGACAAAGTCAATGTTACACATGACACATCGTACAGGCACAAAGGCATCTTTTCCTGGAAGAATGAAAGATAAATTACATCGGCGTTCCCCTACGGACTTATGTAAATTGTGGAAGTATGGAAAACAGAGCATTTTAATCATAGTCAAATTATTCAGCTGTGGGCAGGAAGAGTATGTTTCAAATTTACAGAAATGACAGAAAATCATGTATTCGTTCTGTGTACAACCCCTTTCTCTTTAACTAAAAGTCTTTAAGGGAATCTTGTGGATTAAACACAGAAAGCTGTCAAATGTTATGTTACTTTACATATGATGGTTTCTTAGAAGGAATTACTCCAATTAATCCCTAAAGTTAAGACTGGCTTTTACTTTAATAGTCTGATTTAAGCAAGAAGTATTAGGCTGTATCCACTATATTAACTGTAAAGTAGCAGTTCTAACTTCCCCACTAAAATGTAGCTAAAACTGGCCTAAGCTGGTTTAAGATGGCCTGCCATGCTGACCAAGCTGAAAAGTGCTCAAGGCCTCTCTAAAACGACCAAATTTACCATCAGAAAATCATTTAAAACTGGTTTACACTGGTGATTTCTGTCGGGGTGTGCTGTTTTGCACTTACCTGAACTCCCAAGATACCAAAAATAATGAAAAAGGCACAGCAGATGACGACAATGTTCCCGATAGGCTTGAGGGATGACATCAGTGTCTCAACAACCAGCTTCAGTCCTGGAGCTCTGCTGATCACTCTGAAAATCCAAGAAGAGAACAGATGTTTAACTAGCCTGGAGCTTCTCAGCTGGGTTTTGCTTCAGGATCTTGATTTTCCATTTGGAAATCAAGAGGCAACTCAACACAGACACTACTTTCTCAGGAAAAAGCAATTTACAAAATTACATATTTGTATAGTCTTATCCTGTTAGATAACTACATACCTTTAGGCCTGTCAAACTATTATCTGTGATTAATCGCAAAATACAGTAAAAGTTAGTGTTTACATAATATATATATATATAGCATATGTTGTTTTTTTTATATACAAATATAGAGCACGCACACACACACACACACACACACATATATATGCATCCAAAATAAGTTTTTGTTTACAAAAATGTGCTGTATATATATATATATATATACACTATATATACTGTGTGTGTGCATCTGCGTGTAATACATGAACATGCATATACTGTATATTTAAAAACAAATTATGTTTATATTTTAAATATATTAAAATAAAATATTAGTTATATATATATATATATATATATATATATATGTATATATATATAGATATATATGTATAAATATATATATTGAACTAATATTTTATTTGAATATATTTCAAATATAAACATAATTTTTTTAATATAAAAAATAAATAAATATATATATATAAATGTGTGTGTGTATAAAGTACACAGTATATTATGCATACACAAATTTATTACACAAATATATACACAAATTTTAATAATCACGACAACCTTAATTGATAATAATAACAATAAATAATTTAAATTACTGGTAAATTTAGGGCTGTCACAATAAAGAATCAACACACTACCATTAATTGACAACACTAGTATTTATCATTATCAGAGTTAAATGTCTTTTAAATTTCTTTATAGCTTAGCGTCAGATGAATTTGGGCATAAATTTGAATTAGACACACTATTATTGACTAATAACGCATTGGAAGCGCTTTCTGCTTTCTTTTAAAACTTGATAAGCCAATTTGTTTTATTACTGCTTCCTAACTACGCTCATTTGAATGATGTGTTGCATAGCTGTAAATGCAGAAAGGGTCTTTAAACTCCTCAGTCCTTGCCTGGCCAGAGTCTGCGACTGGGTAAATGTTTCCCATGCTTTCACTGACCTGACATTAGTCAGCTTTCTCTACGTTTGGCATTCCATCATTGCTGCAATCACCACCTCCTCTACGAGTGAGCATGGCAATTACCAGCAAACATTTCATGCCCTTGCCGTTATGCTAAGCAACCACAATGCAATGCTGTAGGGAAACTTTCTGTGCTGCAAAGAAAGGAGACAGTTTTAATTAAACCGCCGGAATAAAGATGAAGCCTAATTATTAACGCCACGACATCCGGCACAAAACCGCACCTGTCAACCTCTGCAGAGGATGGCACCAACAGTGACACAAAGGCACCTGCTCACACACAATAACATATGTAATACAAACACACAGGTGTAACAAGAATTCAACATGCTTTAGAGGCTAGGGTGTGTTCTTTTTGTTAAAAAACTACTAAATGGGGACGGAAAGCATCTGTTTTTAAAAGATTGGCTTCTTTAGAGTCTTAAAAATGTTGTTCTCATGGCACAAAACCAATGAAAGGAGTTATAATAGTCAAATACGTCCATCCAATGCAAGACTTACAATTAAAAAGTAGTGCAGACAGATTCAAGAACAACTGTTTGTCTATAGAACAACACACAACATTATACTCTAAAATTATACTCTAAGGGAGTTGTAAAAGGCAACTGACTTTAATCTGCAGTATTGTTTGCGTTGAACTGATGTTAATGGGACTCAATGAGGACCTAAAGCAGAAGCAAGGGATCCAGACGCAGTGCAGAAACATTGTAAACACACACAAACACACACACACACCCACATAAAAAAAGACTTCAAAAAATGTTTCTCCCTTCAGAATGAAGAATAAAGGCACATTAGTCCTCATCTGCTGACGGTGATTTCTGGCTCCTCACCCCAAAACTGAGCTAAAGCGGCAGAAACCTGATTTGATCCTCAGCTTTGATCTTCTTAAGAAGTGTGCTGTGATTGTATCAGTGTCTGAGGATGGAGAAAAGGCCACGTTTAAAGAGACCAATCAGGTTTAGTCAAAGTGACTGCTTGAGAAAGGAGTCTGCCAAGAGGAAGTGCAGATAACAGGCTGCTGTTCTTTTGTTTGTCTGAATATCTGTGTGCATCTTTCACAAGCTCAGGCGTATTTATCAAAGCTCACTTGGGGGATTTTCAGGTAATACCGTACAATCAATTATGGAAATGTCAAACGATGAGAAGGATCAATATGTCTAGACCCACGCTCTGGCTGAATTTGAGAGGGACAGTCTAATGAAATGTCTTGTTTACCAACTAAAACTAAAACCATTACAATTATCTTTTTCTGAGCTGAAATAAGGCTTGAGAAGAAAGATCAAATAAAATAAAATATCAATAGAAAAACAAAATCTCATTAAATATTTTGATGGGGTACAGTATATGAATAATATTATTGTTGGTCTCTCAACATGAGATTTCAACCCCTGACCAATAGAGGGCGCTACTGTCTGAAGTGTTGCGCCAGGAATGTTTTTCAATTAAGTAAACATTCCAGAACACAGTGAACTTATGTGCTTATACATGTCAAGTGTAAACATGGGATTTTGTGCAATTTAACATGTATTTATATAATATTAAAAGAGAGCAGTAGGAAAAAAAAGACATTTTGAAAATATTAAATGGTAACTGCATGGTACGCCACGTTATTGAATGATTTCCATATTATGATCAAATAACAACACTATTGTAAATACCATGATATTTTTTGTCGGTGATACACCAGGATGGTGGTCGTAGTTTTATAACGTGATACTGATGCAGTCTTCTGGTTTTTAGGCACCTGTATTATAGTTACTGTGTTCTGCAAGCCTTCCAAAAAGCTGAATTTCCCATATTCATAGCTCCGATCCAGTCTTTGTGTTGAGAGAGGTTTTAATAAATAAATAAATTAAGAAGGAAACAATAACTAGAGCACTGAAGGAGCCTCTTATTCCCAGAACGCAGAGACACATTTTCATCCTGGCTGTAATTAAAGGATGCTGTAGTTGGGCTGGGAACCGTCAGTTTGGGGGATTCAAGCTGTGTGTCCCTGACACACACACACACACACACACAGCAAGCACACAATCTGAGGACATCCGTCAAAGGACAAAAAAAAAAAAAAAATTGACTACAATAAAGATGTGAATAATAACAGCAGCATAAAAGCAGGTGTAATGCAAATTTTCTCATTATTTACTCACTCTCATGTCGTTCCAAATCTGTATGACTTACTTTCTTCTGCAGACCAAAAAAAAGAAGACATTAAAGAGATTGTTCACCCCAAAATTCAGTCATTACTTATTCATCTGAACCTATTCTCTCTATTTCCATTCTAGCATCCTCACATAATCCAGTAAAATTGCAACTTCACAATTACACAAGCAGTTATAGAAAAACAATAAGACATAAGGGACATCTGCAGAGATGCTATGTAAATTAAATTAATCAGTTCCAGATGAAATCCGAAAAAGCCAATCTGTCCTTATCGCCAATTCTTCGTCCCTGTAATTACAGCGAATAGACAATGAGGAAATACTAACTAGCTTCAAGTCAAGCATGGCTAGATCAGCTTAAAAAATGCCTTAGGGTGGACAGGCACTGTCAAAGAAGCGGAACTGTAATTAGCGTGAGAATTAATGAGCACAAACAATAATAAAGCGGTACATTACAGTATGTCAAGTTATTTGCATTGGGAAAAGGTCAAGCAGGAGACTGAATTAGATAGATATGAGTAGATAGATGCTGGTGTCAGGTGTTTACGGGAGGGTCTGTTCCTCTGGGGCTCAGGAAGACAGTAGAGGATGGATGGTTCTTTATGCGCTTTTGAGATTAATTTAGATTCGCGAGGGTGACGTGCAGTGCTACACACAGTGGAGGGGTTTAACCTGGGGGTCAAAGAGTTGATGAATTTACAGAGTGTGCACATCCCCTCTTAACACAGTGCATAAATCATCCTGTCTGAAGATAGAAAGAGACACATCTCTGTAACAATGCCATTAATACTTGATAAGGAGTACACAGTATGGGCTTTGACTGTCCGCCACTGATTTTCAAATGAATTAATGGGCTTACAGTATCTACCCCTCGAAAAAGGGAATTTAAATTCTGTTATCATTTGCTTACACTCCTGTCATTACAAATCTGTTTGACAAAATGAGACGTTTTGAAGAATCCTTATGCTGCCCTTGTCCATGTAATGAAAACAAATGGGAAATAGCTTTCAAACTTTAGAAGGCGCCATAAAAGTTCTAAAAGCAAACAAGAAAAAAAAATAATAATAAATACAATAACACTGTTCCTTTGAATTTTCTATTTATCAAAGAATTCCAAAAATAAATTAATAATCTGCAAAAAGTAACAGTTAAAAAAAAAATATTAAGCAGATTTCAAAATAAGAAATTCTTTGTCATCACAACAATAAATTCCATTTTAAAATACTAAAACATAAAACTGTTACGTTAAATTGCAACATTATTTCCCAAAATAAATTTTTTATGGTATTTTGATCATAAGATACTTTTTAATCAAAAAAATAAAAAATAAAATTATATATATATATATATATATATATATATATATATATATATAATGAAATTATGAATACATTGGACACTATTTTAAAATGAATTTAGATTAAATGTATTCAGATATTTCAAATGGTCTTGTTTGAAACCCACGGAAATATTCACTTTGAATGTATAGAAAAGAGCAGCTTGGGATCCTTGCTAAAATAAAAAGAAGACAATTATACATGAAGGTGAGCAGGCAATAACAGAATTAAGAATTTTGCGGTGAACTGTCCCTTTAAGCTTGCTGCACAGAGTGGTCCAGATACACATGTGGTCCGGATTACCCGCCCTTCCCTGAATTCACTTTTGCTGGAGTAGCCGAACCCACGCTGTGGAGACTTTTTACAGCTGTCTTTGTCTTTCTTTTGATTTCAACTTGGACTTCACACAGAGCTGCATTAATATAAAGTCTGTCGAGGGAAGGATCAAGAAGTAAAACTTTCAAAAGGCGCTCGGCGGTGCAGAATCAGACGCACACAGTAAAGTTCTCTGAAGCAGAGGTTCTGGCAGTGGCAGAATCTTTAAAATGTTCATGCATAGGAGCTCGAGGTGAAAACAAGGACCGCTTCATGTTTAATTTACAGGGCGTTTTTTTCTCTCTGGGTGCTCTACATTTTTTGACAGTCAACCGAAGCAACTGTCATTAGTTATAATAGGACCTTATAACACAGACTGTTTAAAGGTTAATTCACCTTATGTAACTACTAGTGGATAAAATTCAATACTTCCATCAGAATAAAATCATAAAACGGAATTCTAGATTTGTTCCACATACTATTCATTATCTATAAGGGTATACTTGGATCTCTGTGCACTATTCAGTAGCAGTGGAGTAATAGTGATGCTCAAGGGTAGTGACATAAATCATATATTAGCTGTTTTAGCAAAGGTGAAGGATCCCTTAAAAGATTTTCTATCAAAATACTGCATCCCTATTTGGCATGATACAGTTCAGCTAACAAGCATGCTTTATCAGCACAAATGAAAATACTAATAAAAAGACTAGAAAATCTTGGAATCAGGAAAAAGTTAGTATGAGCAGGAATAATCCACAGCAGAGGTCAATCATTAGCACACCAGGTGCTAGGGATCCAGAGCCAAGATAGGTTCCATGCGGGCTGCCAATAATTTCTCACTGAATTAATGTAATTATGGTCTTTTTTCCCTCAGCAACTTTTTTTTCTCCTTACTAGTCTGCTGATACAAAAATATATACATATATACATACATAGACACAAACACACACACACACACACACGGTAGATCTGTCCATATGAATGTTTTTTTTTGTTTGTTTGGTATGGGTTTTGGTTCAGTGGGCATATGTACAGAAAGAATACATAAATTATAATCATAAATTCGGTAACACTTCAGACATTCTACTCATGGTAACTAACTTTGCAACTACATGTCAACTAGCAGTCACTAGAGTATCAGTAAACTGTCTGCTTAATAACTTCTATTACTTTATTTTGATGGGTATCCAACACACTACATACATTCGCTGTGATTTTGCCAAGTAAGACGAGATCCTGGATCAACATTTTTTTGTCGATCCTGGATCAACACTACTGTCAAAAAATACAGACTTATCCTAAACCCTACCCAAAATGGATTCCTAAAATCAGTGGGAATGATAGCTGATTAACAAGGATGAACAAGCACCTAACCCTGATCATAAGCCTAGAACAGATATTTTCTGAATTATTATCTCTCAAATCTGATTGGTTGATTTGAATACTGTTCCAGGATCAACAAGAATGTTCGGTCCATTTTCCCACCAGTTCCTCTTCAAAAATGTTGTTCATGGCACATTAACATTGCACCAACAGAGCTGAAAGGCAAGTAAAAACACAACTACCGGAATATGATGTATTTTTAATGCAAGTCTCTTGGGAGTTTAAGGAACTTCGTAAGTTGACCCTAAATTGAGGAGTACTTGAAAAGGGAGAAGGGAGTGACTGGGGGTGAAAGACCAGTGTAAGCATTTTGTGGGGAAATTGGGCAGGAAAGATGAATACTTGATCTTTATTTTCTGCTTGAATATGTCATAAATATTTAAAAGTAGGGAAGGCCTCCAGAAGTTCCCTCTGCAGGAGAAGAGGTGCACAGCGCACACACATACACACAAATACACATCCATATGCATAAACACAAACAGCACTACATACTGCATTAATTAGCAGCTAATTGATGCTTCTGTGAGGAAGAAGCTAATTGTGGGACTTCAGTCTTTACATTAATTATGCTCCTTGCATGAAAGTGGATGCTGATTTAAGATGTGCAAATCTGACCCAAAGTACATATAAGTGTTTATTTATAGCCTACAGCATTGCAGGTGGTGCACTTGTGCATGAAATCTTTGATGTAATCGTTACTATAATTTAGTGCATAATGACTAAACGCAGCACTGACTGAGCAGGGGTGTTGTGATCAGTGTACCTGAGCGGCCGCAGGGTCCTTAGTAAACGTAGCACCCGAAGCATTCCCAGGATCTTGGTGCCGCTGTTGGAGATCAAAGATACTAGGATGTCAATCACGGAGATCATCACCAGCATCCCATCCAGAATGTTCCAGCTGCTCTTCAGGTACGTCTTCTCCCCGAAACACCAGCCCAAAGCAACCACCTTCACAACAACAACAACAGATATTTTATTTCAGTTCGGAAATGTAGGATAAAATCTCACTTAAAGCCAAATTGTGTATATTTTCAATGCTTATTTTCCTTACATTTTCAACATATATTGATATATATTAATATATATTGACTAAAGGTTTACTCAACCTCAGTCTAGAAATATTACGAATAAATGAAAACTTCTTGTTGCGTTTTATCCACTAACATGCAAATTTTCACTTCATAAGATATTAACTGAGGCGCTGTAGTCATGTGGTGATGTTTTTATCAGCTGTTTGGACTCAGAGTATTTACTGCTGAGCAAGTGATGTAATGGAAAATTTCTCTCATTTACATCAAGGATTGCCTGTGGTGCGTGAGTAAATTTTCCGCAAAATTTAGATTTTTGAGTGATTTGATATATAAATTTCACAATACAGATTTCCATTACATCTGTAAAGCATCATTTCTGTATCCTTCACAATTAAGACTTTTGTTTACTATAGATTTAACCACATTCATGTTGTAGATGTTAAAAATGCACACATTTTCATCAAAATACGCACCTGCAATACATAAAATTCTTTCGAAACCAAAACCCATTCGAAAAATATGCAAATGACAGTAAATGTCAGAAAACATGATGTGTTTAAAATCCGAATTTGGGAAAAAACGCTTTATTATTCCCTTATTCCCTTGAGGTCTTTGTCACACTACCCTGGCAATCAGGTTAGACTGGCATACAGTTGGCATATAAAAGGGCTCAGAGGGGGGAGAAAAACTGAGATAAACAAACCAGGAGTGAGAATCATCTGACTAAAAAGTGCTAAGCAAGAATACACAGCTCCTAATGATGTTGCTGGTGAATATATCAAACCACAATATGATCAGACCTCAAAGTGAACAAAGGCATGTCAGGCAACAAAAGCCAGGAGTTTCAACAGCCCTGTCCAACCCGGAAAGTTTTCGTCAGTTGCCGTTAATTAACCTCCAGTGAGTATGATTATTCTGTGCCATGATTTTCATTTGAAATCACTTGGGTGGGCGTGACCTGGCATAAAGCAGGGCCCCAGAATAGAAACCCTAGACCTTTGTGACTGACACCTATGAACTTTTCTGTCTTCTCCAGAGAGGCCTCAGCATGTTCTTCCATTTCAACGATATTCATTTAAATATCTGGCAGACAATCCGCCCCTACTTAGTTTTAACTGCTGCGGTGATGAGTGGAAAATAGAGAGCGAGGCTTGCTTAACAGACTCTTCATGTCAGTGGGCTCTCTTTAGGACCCACATTTGTTCAAATGTTTAATTCAGCTGACTGGCGGCAGTTGAACATGCCAGAGCGTGATTTTAATATTTTGCTGCTGTAGTCTTTGTTTAGACTTTGTAATTGTCAAAGGAAAGAAGTGCCTTAAGGGGATAGTTCACCCAAAAAGAAAATTCTGTCATTATTTATTCACCCTCACATTGTTCCAAACCTACACAACTTACTTTTTTCTTTTAAAGAATTCTGAAAGAACATATAGAGTATATAAATAGGGATGTGGTAGTGGTAAATGTGTCAAGAAGAAATATTACTTTTTCTTCTATGAATATTACATATTATCATGCTTGAAAACCACACCTTGAAAAATCTCCTTTCGTGTTCTAAGGAATATAATAAAGGTTTAAAACGACATGAAGGTGAGTAAGAAAAAAAGTAACATTTTTAAATGAACCGTCTCTTTAAAGGGCTGCAAGATAGGCTGAAAAGCCTGTGACAGGAATGTTTTCACCAGACTATATTAGCCACACTAATCGGAGATAGATCGGCACTATAAAAAAGCCACTGGGAACTGAAGTTAGTCTGCTTTTGGCTGGTACTCTGGCCCAGTCAGTGTGTTAGTTTACCCTCTGTCAGAGACGACGCCACACAGAGACAAATGCCAACCCCGTCACCTACCTTTACTGTCATTTCGGTCACAAAGATGGCAGTAAATATGTAGTTGGACAACGTCAGGAAGATGCGTTCCTGCGGAGAGAACCAGACAAGCAGGGAAAGTGATGGGTGAGTCAGTGCTGGATCAGAGGAGATTCATGTGTGTGTGTATGTGTGTGGCATAACACATTAGAGGTGCCTCCTGTGAAGGCATCTATTGGACTAAGAATCTGCCCACGCTTTGAGTACTCCACGTGCATTAACATCACATACTCACACGCACACTGCATGCGATAAATTTCCTCCAGCATCCTCACTGGATACTACTAGATAACACAGTGGGTAACAAATGGATAAGTAACAGCTTCATGACAGTAACCATCTATGATCTTTAAATAAGTAAATCAAATCTGAAAAAAAAAAAAAAAACATTATTAAAGACGAAAGTGTCAGTTAAAATTCCTTTCTAAAAGATATTCTTAAAGTGATCCAATCAAAAATCATCATTTTCTTCCCTAGGGTTCATTTATATTGTCAGTGTGAAAAATGATGTAGCAAAACAACTATTATCTTTGTTTTTATGACATTTTATCATCATCTTCTAACTAGAGCTGACCAATGATTAATCCTGATCAATCGCGTCCAAATTAATAAGACATTTGTGCACATAATATGTGTGTATGTGTATATGTAACAACTTGTTTACACTGTATATTATATGACTATTATAAACTTTTATTTTGGATGTGATTAATCATAATTAATCGTTGTCCAAGACTACTTCTAACCATAAGAATGTGACAATTTTGTGCCTTTAAGAATTTGTATTTCACTCAGCATTGCTTTAGAATACTATAATGTAATCTTCTGCTGCCATCTTACATACATTTTCTATACATTTTTACATTAAATTAATATCTATAAAAAATCCAAAATTGAATTTTAATTTGATGTTTCCCATTTACAGTTAAAGTAAACAGTTACATGCAGTTACATCTATAAACACAAGACTGTTACAAAACACTATCATTCTAAAATGACACTGCAAACGCAAAGACCTCCTGCTCCTCTCGCCCTCCATCCGTGCCACACGGCCTTCCCACGCAGCAGGTGCTATCCTCTCCACCTCTCTGCTCTGACCTGAGCCAGCACTGTTTGTTCCTCTTTCAATAACAGACTGTAACACTGTCAACAGACCCACTAAAATCACTAAAGCACTAGAGACTCCTGGTGTAAGGAATATGACTCGCTCAACACCAACGCCACAGGTGCATTAAAATGCTGATGTACAGAAAGAGCCACGTGCTATTAGTATAGTTCCTTTAAACAGTTAGGTACTCAACATCTATAACCACCCCCCTGAAAATATACAATGTGTATGAACTGGGAAATTTCCCTATGTAAGTTTCCTTATACTAAAATGATGTCAAAAAACAACAACAACGACAAAACATTTGAAAAAGGAAACTTTTTAAATATAAATAACGAGGTGTACTCTGAATCAGCCTCAAATTGATCTAATCTTGAACCCTAAATAACAATGTATATTATAAAATTGTAGAAGCACTACAGTGTAATGCTAACAGTCAGCGATTTAAACTTTTATCTAGGTCTTGGTCCCACTCTCACACTTTCTAAAACGTCTAAAACAATACAAAAAAAAAAAAAAAAAAACATATATAAAAAAATACTATGTAGCTTGCATTAGGGGTGACAAAAAATATGAATATCCACAGTATAGTCTGTGCTGCATGCTCTGCCTATGTCAGGCATTCATAGATTGTGAAAACGTAATGGATAACAATGTGGGCTGCTTACACAAAGGTTATTCATTTGGTCTCAGTTAGGGGTGAACCTGTTAACTGGAGGGGTGCTAAGACCCACCATGGTTCCTTTGAGCAGGGCATTGATTTCTGAATTTCTTTATCCATAACTTGAAGTTATTACTGTGATTCGTGATTGTTTTGGTTTGTTTATGGAAAAGCTGAAACAGAATGAGAATCCATATAAAAATCAGCCTTCAGCTCTGCCACAAAGAATTTAATTGAAGTTAACAGGTATTGAGGATTCATTCAACCTTGCAAATAAACCTTGGTGTTTAAGCTAAGCTTTTGGAAAAGTATTCTGGCTGAAATGGGATGAGAAGCTGATTTGTACTTTAAACAGTTGGTGTTGAAGCAAAACAAGCAGCGGAGATCTCCTTCTCAAACATGGTCTCTCTAGATTGTTTGTCCTTCTCCTACTGTGTCTGAGCAGCAGGGCCCAGGGGCCATCTTTCCCATGACCCCCCACTAATGCATGTTTCAGTGGGTCGTGGCATCATGTTCTAAAACTCCTGTTCTCTCTGAGAAAGCCTCTTGCTGACATCATCACTGCGGTTTGTATTGTTTCTGAAAACGGACTGACGTCTTTGCCATTCCATTCTGCTCAGTGGCTTGTTTTCATTCATTGTCGAGTGAACCGTGTGTGTATGTGCGGGTCAGAATTCATGAATGAGGAAGAGCGTGTCTAAGAAGCGCAGTGTTTGGTCTCTAAAGGAGAAGGGTCAGACAACCCTGTCCTTCATTCTCATTCTTTTAAAGGTTACTGGAAGTCTGAGGTAGTGCGAGCACACACACACACACACGCACATACACAACAGTACACCTAGCTTGGAGAAGAAAAAAAAAAAGATAAGGAGATCTGTATGTTTATGTAATTGCTCGAAAATTTATTTTGGATCACTTTTTTACAAAAAAAAAAGTTAAGGACTGCAGCTTTAAATAACATGTTTTAGAGTCTGTCCATTAGTTCACAAAATGATCGAAATGATTCATTAGCAAATTAGTGTGAATCGAAAGCAATCAGTAATGAGTAATTCAGGTGATCCACTTTTGAATTTAAATGCATTTGTCATTCGTTCAGTGTGTATGTACGTGACTAGACACACAAAGAGAGGCAGAGAGTAATCAAAAGCTGCTAAAACTCCCCTTGGTATTTTCACCACCCTTTTCCCATTACTTTGGGCATGGAGAAGACATGCTCAGGCCTTGTCTACAGAGGGGGACTCAGGTGGGGAGTCTGATGGCATTTGTTCATACCCAAATGAAAAAATGTCTCCATTTGAAATATTGATGACACACATCTGAGCTCAGTGAGGTACCTGTTACTACAGATCAAGTTTGTCATGGAGATGAGATGGTTTGCATAAGCTCAACACAGAGGTTCTATTACAGACAAAGTTACGCAATTCTGCAATGACAGTGGGACCGAATTGACTTTACCTGGTCCAAAGATTCTGCAATTACTCATAAATGTCATATCATACTGTGGATTCATATTGAAATGTGCACATGCCTTAGAAAACATGTCACAGGTCATTACCAGAAAACATTTACAAATTTTACTTACATTCACAAATGACAAAACATGCAATGTGGCAAAGTCATTTGTTTGGTAACTTTGTTTTTTGTAATATTATAATTTAGTTGTTTCCCGATTGCATTTTGCACTGTCTGTAACATCTTTCATTAACCAAAATAATCTTACTAAGCATTAAAACCTATGCAAGTACATTATTTCATTTCATAAATGGCAAAAACACTGTGTTCCATCTGCCCCAGTCTAAAAAATAATTCACATGCCTGTGCAGGGAATGAACATCAGAAGTAGAGTCTTTCTTCTTCTGTGAAATGCTGACAGGACGTCTTAAGGGGGAAGTAAACAAATATCATAGAGGCTCAGAGGCACACATGGTGAAAACCGGATTACATGGATTAAACCTCAGCAAAATAACACAAAGGAAAACAACCTTTCCGTGCTACATAACCGACAAAACTACAAAACCACGACACGTGAGGAAGCTTTAAGGTCATCTATTTTCATTACGGACAGAATCCTTCATCAGTTCCTTTTTTCTCTTCTTTTTTTCTCCAAATCAAGAATGTGTATACAAGGGAAAAAAATAAATACAACTCTATTTTGTGAATGCGTCAATATAATTGGATTTAAATCTACATGGAAAGTCTCTTATGGACATGAAGCCGTCTGCACTGCAGAGCGATCTGGGGTTTCTCATCAGTTACAGAGGTAGACACACAGTCATTGGATAAAAGAAAATAATGCTAATTTATGCATCACTATATGCAATGAAAAAAAAATCATGCATACATTCAGATCGCATAATGTTGTTATACAATAGGAGGGCCATTCACAATACTCATGAGTAATTCTGTATAAAGCAGCTCAGTGTGAAAAATCACATAATGATATTTGACACTGACAAATTGCTACAGAATGAGTGTTAGAGCGACTCTGCACATAAATTTGAAATTAGATAATAAATTCATTATGGTTAGAAGTTCCAAAGTACTGTAGCTCTTGACTTGGGTTAACAGTGAATTAATAAAGAGCTTGAAATGTCCTCATTTAGTACACGAGTGAGTGAAAAGTCAAAGTAGGCAACGTTTTATGAAAATATGTGCCTTGAAATGTCAGGAATTTGGTAGCGGCAAAAATGATGGACATCTGCTGTCTCTTTTCAAGGAGGTCTGCCGCAGTCCTGTTCTGCCAAGTCAAAAAAAGAGCAACTAAAATAGCAGTTTTTCCCTGAAAAACTTTTTACTCATATACAGTTTACAACAGTATATGAAGTGTAGCCATTTGGACTCTTATAACTATTAAGCTCAAGATAAAACAGGAAAGAAGATAAAACATTTCTTGCTTTTGTCTTACAGTAGGTGTCCTGAGGGAGCATGTAACTGCTGAAAGCAGTAAACATACAAAACTGATAATGAGATGTAGCAAAGCATTTAAGCCAAGCTGATTGTGTCCTTTGGGTCTGTAAGAAAGCATGAATAACAAATTGAATCTTTTCCATTTTAAAATGGAACAAAACCAGCCAACTCCCAAGTCGTCTAATAATCTACAATGCATTCTTAGTTACTAACAAAACAACCAGTTAGACAAGGTAATAATTACGGACACATGCTAGACTAACATACTAACTAACATAATGATCACCCAGTTCAAGAATCTGGAAATGACAGATCAGCTGGCACATGCAGACCAACTTCTCTTCATTGGCAGTTGGTTTTTAAACCGATCACCTGGAACTGTTCATGTGACTTAACACTTTGGGGAAGCAGGAACATAATGTCCTGATTAACCAAGGACATTACAAGCTAGTACACAATTGTAAACCCTTTACTACTGACTTTCAGAAAGACAGATGCCTATAAACTAAACCAAACTAAAATAAAGCTATAAAACCTTGAGACCAAGCAACAATAGGAAGCATGGGACCTAATCAAAAAAATTATAACCTAGTAACTTTTTATTTTATAAATATTTCAAAGCCTTATCCCGCTAAAACTTCATGAAAATGTTGCCAAAAGTGAACTTTTTTTTAAAATTAAAACCATTTCCTAGTGACTTTCAAACAGACAGATGCCTATAAAATAAAATAAAATAAAATAAAATAAAATAAAATAAAATAAAATAAAATAATAAAATAAAATAAAATAAAATAAAATAAAATAAAATGGAAAATGGTGTCAAACCTATACTTCCACATAGACACCGACACACCAACCATCATTTTTAAGTCTTCCAATTTCTCACACACACACTATAAAAATGATTGATAAAGTCTGTGTTAACTTTGTAAAGATTCCAAAAATTTTGGCAAAGTTGTCAACTTCTGAGCCCCTGAAAACGAGACACGGGGGTATGAAAGTTCTCCTGACCTCACTTTGACTCTGAACACTGAGGAGGAAAGCAGCTTCACGTCCCATTAGCTCCCAGCAGGCCTGAGTCACGGGATAAGAGGCTTTGTCTTCACCTCACCGCAGGATCTCCCGTCTGGACTCTTCAGGTTTGGGTTTTACAGTAAGACCCATCAAACCCAGCCTTACTTCCTAAATACAGACGCTCAACCTGATCTCATTAGCATTCACAGATATTCTGTCTTGTTCTTTCAGAAAGACACTGAAATAAGCACACCGGCAGCATCTTTCACGTGCGAAGACATACACGGGATTTGAACAGGAACACAGTTATCAAAGTTCATTCAAGAAGTCTTTTTGAAATGATACTTGGACTATTATACTTGTGAAAGGCAAGAGGGTATGTATGTTCCCACAGCTATTTTCCTGATTGCTGTTGCATTGATATTCAGCATTCAATTATTCCTGCGGTGAACAGAATGTGAGATTCCTGGAAACGGCTGTCAGAAGGGATTTGTCTCCTGCATCACGAGTCCAACACAGTGAATGTCTTGAGTAACATTAACTCTGAAAATCTCTGACCATTTATAAAGCTGTGCATCATTGTCTTGAATTCTAAATGCCACGGCTTTTTGTATTATCATCTAACAGAGAAAGAAAAAAAAACAGTGGGTGGAGGGTTTTTTTCATCTTAAAAAAAAAAACTGATACAAAAATTATAAAAAAATCTAAATATGAATGAAAATATGTAAAGATGTGCACTGTACTGTTGGTAATATTTTCACTGTGCGTGTGTAAACTTTTATGTACTTAAAAATGGTTAGAAATAATACTTTCGAACTCCAATTTTGCTTCAATATTATTATTGAAAATATTGTTATAGGCAATTTAATTAATACATTGTTGAATGAATGACGTGATTCCTGTGCCAGACTGTGTCAGACAGGAGACTAAATTTAGCTCTCAACTACATCTGGCCTGCTAAAAACAACCACGCTCCTACAAAGTAATCATTTTTACTCGACAGAGCAGCTTAAAAGCAACATGTACGTCCAGTTCCCAAGAACTAAACATCCCGTGGATTATTGTGCATGCCCGAGCATAAACGTTCCCAAGACATGTAAAGAAATACCAATTCCTTATAAGGGTCTCATACAGAGACGCGCGCGCACGGACGCCCTGAGCGAGTGGAAACGGGAGCATGTTAAATTGAGGGCAGACTTCATGTTAGCTCAACTGCCAAACGCTGATAAACATCCCAGATATTAAATCCTGCTCAGACTTGCCCCCGTTGTGGTTCCAAACATAATTGGAGTGGAAATAAATAAATAAACGCGATCTTGTCACGAGCTCAGGAACACATGCCTCCATCGTTATTATGAAGAAGGATGAGTTCAATTAGGTTCTGAGGTCTCCGATGCATTCTCAGTGCGTTTGCACACACATACAAACACATATCAAATAAATAAATAAAAAAATAAAAAAAATCGCATCCCCCAACCTTGGGATTTCTGGCAATGTTTTCTGGCAGCTCTTTCGGAGATGCAACTTTCCACGCGAGTGCTCCTTCCCTCGGGTTCACGAGGACCGCACGAGTTTTTAAGCACCTCTTTTGCTCAGTACGTACGTCGCAGCTACATTAGTTTTGTTTCTCTTAAATTACTGTATTCTAACGCTCCATTTAACTAGGCAAACTCTAAGAGGAGCGAATGAAATACAATTACGTGGCAGTGATATATCAGTAACGTGGCTTTCTGGCGCGCCAGCAGACCTAATGGGGCTTGAGCAATGCTTTCTTGAAGCCCTATATAATTAGTTCCTATCCTGACAGCCTATAATGCTCCTGGTGAAATGGTCTCCGATGTATTTCACAAATCGCTGAAAAGCGGAGAAATATACTGCCTGGCCTTGTAAAGCAGAAAAAAACATGGACGGTTCCTTCCAACAGAGCTGGTATTCTGAAACATTAATGTGCGTGAAGCACTAAAGCTCCAGCTGCTTTGACTGCATGCGGGTGCGTCGACTTAAAATTTTATCAGCAACCAGGCCCGGCTCCACGAGAGGAGGGATGGGGGGAGAGCACCCAATCAAAAGCTTGGCCCACACTGCTAACAGCCAATCACAAAATTGTTATGAAATTCAGTTGATCTTCCTTTATTTTTATTTTTCGCTTTCTCTCCGCAACGCAGTCTTCACTCCCGTGCACACCAACAAACGTGCTAATAATGTATATAATTTGGGTATCAAGGAGCCACTGATTTACAAGGAATTGAAATCCTTTTGAATGAGTGCCTGCACTGTTTACTTTTGACTTGATGATCACGCGTACAGTGCCGTGCAAAGGGAAAGCATCTTACAAGATCACACAAGACATTTGTCAATGAGCTCAGCAACTGTTTTGATGCATGTTGGTGAATGGTCTTGTTAGTACTTCGGCTTTGCATACCCACTACTAAATCCCCTCTGATGTGCATTCCGAAGCGTCCTGCAAATCATGACAGTCAACCACAAGAGTAGCTAATCAAATCGCATGAGATGTGCATTAATGCAAATATTGCACAAACACCCAGTGAAGACAGTGATGTGGTCAGGACTGGCCGGCTTCCCTCTAAATATGGTTGATGATTGCGCCCGTGCCCGCTTTTTCAACTTCAACTTTGAATGAAGACGTCAGCCAAAGTGAGCACTCTTTCATATCAGATCCAGTGCTCTAAATGTGCCGGACACTATGGTACGATGTATTTTAATCCTGTAAAATGTGAATTATTTCTTGCAAAATTTGTCCATCTATTACTTTCAAAATGACCTATTCTATACTTAAAACAGGCTTTCATCCTTTTGCTTAAAAAAAGGAAAATGAGGACCCCCCCCTTTATTACCCAGGCCCACCTGGAATATCACTCGGCCCATCCTGCATCTCCTATCTGGAGTCGGGCCTGTCAGCAACTCAG
>JAUCMU010000021.1:8900394-8911711 GCA_032275025.1 Enteromius treurensis | reverse complement strand
AGGAGAACACGAGGGAGACTGAATGAAAACAAAAACACAGATCACACGGACATGGAATGCCTGGGGGGGGCGTGACACTTATCCTGCTAAAACTTTATGAAAATGTTGCCAAAAGTGAACTTTTTTGATTCAAAATAAGAATACATCTATGTCAGATAAGTTTTTCAATTGTGTGACCTATTCCTCCTCCAGCAAAAAATGCTTTGAACGGCATGCTTGCGTGTGTGAATGTGTATGAGGTAACATTACTCACAGCACTGGAGGGGTCGATTCTGGGCCTCTCCATGGCAATAGTGATGCAGTTGAGAAAGATGATGACAAGAACCACATGGTCAAACATCTTGTGAGAGATGATTTTATTGCAGGTCACACGAAACCTGCAAGACATAATCACACCAGACATGGTGGGCTGAGTGATGCAAACATTCAACATCATGTTGATCATAAAATTAATAAACAAGAAACTGCCTTCCACTAAAAATAGGTCACAAAGTTTGATAAGTTCCTGCGAGACTACGGTAGTAGAGTATTTACCCTCATACATTTTTAACTGACTTGTAATAAACAGTAAACAAATGCATTAAACAAAACCATCATCAGAATGCTTACATTGTGTCCAGAAGCGACAGTTCAAAGTTAAACACCTTGATGGATTTATGTATTACAAACATGCAGCTTTTTACTTCCACAATGATAACTGATGGACTGCAGTCATGTGGATAATTGCAATGTTTTTAACAGCTGTTTGGACACTCATTCCGACACTGCAGAGTACATATTGGCAAGCAAGTGTTGTAATGTAAAGTAATAATGATAAAAAGTAATAATAAAAATAAACATTAAAGCAGTTTACTCATTTAACATATCAGGTACGGGAATGTTAACAATCATGAAAGGCATTATTTTGGGTTCACTCAAAACAAGAGATCTAAATATGCCTAATTTTTCCTCTATTTCACTTAGTACTGCATGTCGGCATGACTCCTTTTATGAATAAATAGTGCTCAGTTCTCTTTAATGTCTCAGAGACTTGGCCTGATGTTAAAGAATTTATGCTCAGAACGGCACTGTGTGGGAACAGACGGCAAACTCTGTGCCGTTGTCATGCCAACCTGCCTCTCTCAGCCCTGATCGCTCATGCTGAGAGTGTGGTCATGCCGGGGTGAAATGGGGAGAGAAGTCTAACGCTGTGTCCGATACCTAAGGCTGCTGCCTTACTGCCTCTCTACCCAGTTATTCAATGACTTCACAGTCGTTTTTATTAAAGCAAATTCACAGACGGTTCCACAGGCTTCCAAAAGTACATAATGTCACATCTAATGATTTACAACTCAAATGCAGTTTAGATATAACCATATATTTAAAACATAAAATGAAATGCATATTTAGAATTGGATATAAGGAATAAATGACATTTTAGAATACATTATTGGTCAAAAGTTTGGGATAATAAAATTTTTTTTAATGTAATAAAATATCACCAAGGCTGCATTTGTTTGACTAAAGTAGCCCTATTATTTTGGGAGTGCCGAACAACAGGTTGACATGCATGCAAGGTCAAAAAACACTCTCATTGTCTTATAATATGCATTTATTTTTACCTTATTTTTCAACGACTCTCAAATGATTCATTCAACAATTCATTATTCCAAACCTCTCCAGTGATTGGTGGATTTCATATAAAGCCCCTAGTGGCAAAGAATGGATTTGCATTTTCATTCAGACCAACTTGAAAAAAACAAGTGAATGGCAATATGATAATATTTCATTTTGACGTCAACATGAAACGGCTTGGGGCTTGTTTTAAAAACGACTCATTCCAATGATTCAGAGTTGACTCTTTTTTAACCCCTTGAACTTTGCTGATTTTTGCATACCTTAAAACGGTGCCATAATCATATATTTTGGAGTGAATTGATCAAAATGGTCTCATTTTACAGAGAATAGCCCAAACTTTAACAGACAGGTGGATAAATAGATTTTTCCCCCCAATACATTTTTATTAATTATATATTTAACTATATTGTACTATATTATTATTTTGACTGTGTTTTTGATCAAATAATTGCAGATTTGATCAAATTACTGCATATTGTTACACATAACAATCTTAAGAAACAAAATAAGCTTGCCAATCCTAATCCTATGAACGGTAGTATATACAGTACATACATATGATATGCACATTCATGAAAAAACTATTAAAACCAAATTCAAACACTTAAAGCTTAAACTTACATAATTAACCCAGTGTCAGTGTGACACGGTAGATCTTCTGCTAGTGAATGTGCAGATGGACGTACTAACTTCACAAGCCTTTTTGCTTTGTTTTTGGTGACACCGACCAATGCATGCCAGTCTGCATGTCATAACAGTGGAAAGTGATCGCTTGCATCATCCAGGGCTCACGCAGGAAAGAGGAGGAGGATGATCTGAGGTTGTTTGATGTTTAATTAGTAAAGCGCTGACAGAGTGTAACATGCAATGCTGAGTTCTTCTTTCCTCTCCTCTCCCTCTAATAAGTGAAGCCTCCATGGAGCTTTATGTGAACAGACATGCATTTCAAAAATGGAAAGCACTGGAAAGAGATGAGAGGAAGGGGAAGACCAAGAGGTGCCTAAGGGAAAGGCTAAAAAGTACAGGAGATTTCTCACCCCTTAAGCATCTTTACAAAGGTGTTTTCTAAGGCTTGTTGCCATAATGAATGCTAGCCACGGTACTGTGATAAATGTGTCTCACCTGCTGGAATGACCAGCATATGTTGTGATTTGGACTCTGGGCAGCTTATGTCCCCAGCAGACTTCTTAAGAATTTTAACCAGGAATATTTATACTGCAGATATTTGGACTGTGTCCAAAACCACTCCTTATAGCAGGACTGGGGAACGTTGATCATGGAGGGCCGGTGGCCCTGTAGAGTTTAGATCCAATCCTGATCAAACACACCTGAACCAGCTAATCAAAGTCTTCAGAATGTAGTTAGGTAATTTTTTCCAGTTTTTTTCAGGGTTGCAGCTAAACTCTGAAGGAGAGTGGCCCCACTACTGCCTTAAAGCACTGTTTTAGTGATGTCTGCATTATAGTGGAAGTTAATCTGATAATGCACTGCAATAATAAGTATAAACAACAGCTAGAGAATACCCATGCACTATGAGGGTCTTCCCGAAATAATTTACACGTCTCACCAGAAGATGGTGCCTGCAGAAGAATCCAATCAGTTTACCAAATCCCTGGTACGATATATGTATATACATGTATTTATTTAATTGATTATTATATAGTTTCATTATGTTTTATACATACTAGATGCCATGACAAAGTTCAAGATAAATCCTAATTTTCATTCCTACTGGAGCTGCCAGTTTGCTAAGTTTGGGGTATTTGTTTATTTAGGGTGTATATATAAATGTATATATAATGTAACAGTGAATGAGGGTATATGGGGGTGATTAACCAATCAGCTTGTACCCAGTCGTTTGACTCTCTGAATATCATCAGTTACATTAACATCTCATTCAGAGTTTCATGACCAAACTATATATTTTCCGTTTTAAATGAACACCACAGGTAGTAAAACTCTGAAAACTTCTATTACATTTCACACAAAGAAAGCATACAGTAAGGCACAAAATCATGGTAGGGCAGAAATATATAGAGGAAATTTTTTTATGAGCCTTGGTTCATAAGATAACTAATTTTATTGGTGAAAAACACAATATAACATTTATGTTGAGCCCTCCTTAATATATAAAAATATACAAAAAGATAATTTTAGAAGGAATGACTGTGAGAGTCAAGAAAGTAACAGAAACTTACCGTGATTGAGGGGGGAACAGATAAAGAGACCAGGTGACCCTCTCCCGACACCACTGGGGCTGCTTGTGCTCCAGCCAGCGGTAGAGACGAGCCATCCGACTCTAAAAGACGGATGACCACATGAGATTATAGGACCAGTAAGTTAGTTTTGTTGGCAGCAGAAGATATAGAAGTCCTGTTTCCTGTGATCTCATAACAGTGAATTGAATAGAAAAAAAAAGCTGTAGCTGCTTGTGATGAATCTTTTGTAAGGAACTGAAAATAACTGTAATAAATCAAGTGTAGCTTTTCTCACCAGGTTTCCTTCATCATCTGCATTGTCATCCTCGCTGTGGTGTTCATCTAGAGAAAGCTGCGTGGTGGCTGCAGATGGAGAACTCTTGCCGTTGCTGAGGAAGTTGGGCGGCCGGGCGCTGTGTATGCTGGCGGAACGATGCACGTATGGTACCTGCAGGGTGTCTGGAGGCAGATCAAACGAGCTACGTGTCTCCAGGGATTCCATGCGCCTGTGCCGAGGCCTCTGGCCCAGGGAGTCCGTCCTGGCGAGGGAGGCATCATCGCCCTCAGACAAGCCACCTCCGCCCCCGCTCTCTCCAGCATCACCCTCATCAGAGCTGGACTGGCCTTCTCCAGACAGTAAGGAACGGCGTTCGCCAGACTGGCGTTTCTGCCTCTTGAGGCTGGGGGCTCGGCCCAGGCTATTCCAGCTGGAGCGCCTGCTGTTCCAGCTACTGGCTGAACTCCAGGGGGCATTTGGGGAGCTCCGTACACTCGACTGCAGAAAGAAGGGTGGAATATGTTACTCTCAAATAAGATCTCATTGGCTGTAAAACCTGAAAGAGCGCCGAAATGATATAGAAATATAGAAAAATTCATTTGTAGCCAACTGCACCACATGTGTTCATTAATTATATGTTTAACATATTATAGATGTAAAAAAATTAATTTTATATTCTTGACACCATAACTTATATTATATAAATACTATAATATATTTAGTGATGGGCACTAACGCATCACTAGTAAAACTAGTTGCGTAATCAGATTACATTTTTCAAGTAACAGTGTGCATTAATTAAAGGTCTTTTACGTTTGTCAAAAACATGACTTTTTCTATTAAAAATAAACAAACAAGTCCAGCACAAATGAGAAAAAGCCAACTATTTTTCAATAAAATTAGTTACTTCTTAAAGAGTAACGCAACACTGTCATGCCATTCTTTGATAATCTCACATAATTGCCAAACTGAAAGTAATAAAACTGATATGCATTATACAGTGCAAAAAAAATATCATGACAAAGAAAGGTAGCTACTGACAGGAGATTTGTCTTGGCCATTAGGGTCCATGGAGACATTGCTGCCTCTGCGGGACTCGTAGCCTAGCACTGGATCTCCTCCTCCTGATATCTTAGGGACAGGCATGGGTGTTGCAGCCGTGTGAGTGATGAGGGGAGGGGTCAGGCTGCTCTTCAAATCCACATGGCCATTGATGGGCACAACTGCGAGTACAGAAAGCAAGGGACAGGATAGTATGCTCAACATCACAACTGAAGCAACAAAACATGACAGACAACTGAAAAATGTATTAGGAACCATTTTGAGCATGAATTTTTCATGCAGGCTTTAATCTTCAAAAAGGATTGTGATGCTTGATGTCAAAAAGGCAAAAAATACAAAGTTGTTAACCCCATTGTTAGAAGGGTAAAAGGGTACCTGGGATTTTAGGGTACCCAATTTATGAGAGGGCGCCTCAATCATTAATGTAACTGGTAATTTTTGTAGAGCCCTGAATATGCCATGTGTTTCCATGCAAACTATGTTTTGTGGATCTCACCAGATGATGGAGATAGATCCTTCTTATGTCCTGAAACATCCTCCAAGCTCCGTGCATAGAACTCCGCTTCAGAATCCGACTTCGAGGCATCACCCTTTAACAAACGTGGAAGATATAAAAGATTAGTTACCAGGTTTAGATATGGCTGGGGATTAAAGAAGCATATTGCATATTAGTGAGGAACAGGCAGGGGGGTGAGGGTGTGGTCTCCCCCACCCCAGCCGGTCCTCAAAAAAGGCCAAAGGGTGACTGGTATCTAAGGGAGAGACATCCTGGTCGGGGTAATCCACAAAAACACAGTGCCGGCATGCATTTGACAATACCAGGTTGCATGACCATTCTGAAACTACGAGTACTGTGTACTAAATATTAGTTAAATGTATCTTTGAGTATATTTTAAGCTGATGATCTCATGGTCAGACCATCTGCTATATTAGCGTAAGTCACATCCACATGCGGGTGAGTGTGTGTTTTTTTTTTTTTCTTCTTTTTTTCTTTCTCGGCTCACTGAAGGAGCAGCACCAGTAGAGCAGGCACATCCAATGATCAGGCAGGAGAAATAAACACTGCTATTTTTATCAGAGGGCTCATCACATTGTTTGGCCTGTATCCTCTTTATCCCCAGTCTTGGGCTGGTCTTAAAATGGCTTCATGCCGAGAGTGTTTCAGTGTGGTCTAGCACAGAACTTCAACCCTGGGTGGTTTGTCAAAACAGACATCACTGTCTGAGGACATGGATCACTCTCTCAGTTTGACCATTAGGGTGTCTATTTGTGGGCCGACTGCAATTTAAATCAAATATGAGCAAGATCATAAAAGGATGAATCTTTTTTTCTTATCGTGTGGTTAAAGGATGTCAAACTCATTCATCTCAGCATACATTTGCCGTACTGTAGTACTTTACAGCACTAATGGTCAAAGAGGACACAGTGGAGACTATTCTGACAAACCTTGCACCTACAAACAATGTATCCCATTGGCTTCACTTATTAACATCAAGTTAAATCAAAACTGTCTGAAAAAAAGGAAAGAAAAAAATCAATGCTTTAGTAATGGCTGTGTAAATGGGTAAGTAAACAAAGCAAATCTGAGTCACATTAAAACCAGTGGGATCATTGCAACACTAGACACAGCACAATCGAACAGCAATTAATTCACATTGTAACTACAACAAAAACAGGACTTGTCAATAGGGAATAACACAATATCTACATTACTAAGGCAACAAAAACAAAACTTGAAAGAGTTATGACACTGGAGTCGAGCTCTGTAAGTGAAGACAGGAGAGGGACTCCTTGCCCCTTCTCACCAACAGTGAAGAGTAAAACAAAACACAGCTGTGATAGGTTGAACTAGCAGAGAGGCACTACAAAGCATCCTCAGAAACAGGCCCCCACCGTCTGCTGGGCATCAGGTGCAGTTAGCGGTTAGCTTAGCATCAGCACCCACTGTTACTCACTGCATGCTCAGAAATGAGCACTGTGGATGATGTGTCTGGGTTGGACTTGACTATTCTCACTCCAACATGGCCTTTCTGAACAAAGAGATGTAGCAGAAATGTTTTAATAGTATTTGCTAAACAAGCTCCCTGACTGTTAGCTTTTATGTTAAACAATTAAAACCATTAAAAGCTTTATTAAAGCAATAGCTCACCCTCATGTTTTACAAATTTTATACAATTTATCTTTATTAAGTAAAATATTCTATGAATATAATGAGATGTTAATATTTGCAAATAGATTTCAAGAACTGAATCTATCCAGTTTATGAAAGAATCATTCAGTACTGTGAAGGGAAGCAATTCAATCACTAATCCTCAGTGGGTCGTAAGCAGTACAGATTCAGTCATCAAATTTTAAAATTCACATATTCCAATGAGAATGTGTTGTACTTTTCTTGTTCATGACAAGATGTTCCATGACTAACTGGCAAATTTCAGTCAAAAAATTTCAGAATGAATCTTTGTTTGCCAGATCTGCTTTGGTCAGGTACTAGGTGTGAAAGAAAGTCTACTGGGGCTGTACTGTCAATTGAGATGTTAAGGTTGCTGCGCAACTGCTGCTTAACAATCACAGATCTTAATTTAGGAATTCTACTGGGCTCGACCGGCCTTGCTGATAGAGAGATGTTAGGCATGTTTTGACATGACATGCATTAATAGCCCCTGAGTAAGAACTAGCAGAGAGGTTTATGTAATTTGATTGTCAATGTGAAGCACTGAAAGGTGTAAGAGACAAGTTCAAAAACCCCATAGGCGCTCTCCATTCTATGGCCTTCCACTGCATGTGTCACCTAGCACAGCTGCATGAATGAAAACAAATATGGGATGTGATGTCCAGAACCACAAACAGACCGAGTCTCCTCAACAGGGTCAAGTGCTTCCACTCAGCTCTGGCTCACTGAATGGACTTTCTCGATCGCTGAGCTACTGAACTCAGCGGAGGGCTATTTGAATAAAACTTTAAGTCTAGTTAAAAAAAACATGATGATACCATGCAGAGCGATTCTACAAGATAAAATCAATTAAAGTAAAGAGGTATTAAGAGACGTATCCGCATATTAAACGATTTTGAGATCTATTCAAAAGGACTTCCCAGTTGACTTATTTGCTTTTGCACAGCAGTCTTTCTGGCTTTGTCTGATTTCACTGAGGCTTTCCATAAACCCAAACACATCCTTTCAGCCAGATAAAATAAAGCATGAGGCTCTACAAAGTTTGTACTCTGCCGCCAGGCATTGAGCAAGTGAACCTGAAGAAAGACTTTGAGTCAAGTCTGCTTCTACAAGAAACAATCACAAGTGACACTGTCCACAAACGCAGCGGTCCTCCTGGTTAGTCTCACTGGGTTACATCATGCGGAGTGCTACATACCCCTGATTCTATAGGCAGCTGAATACAGCTCAGCTGGCCATGCAAATCTTCCCTCTTGGTTATTTCCTAAAGTGGACACATGTTAGGATTGTACCACACAGAGCGAAAAGGTAAGATAGAAGGGGGGAAAAAGCACAGAAAGTGTTAGAAAATTGACACATTATGAGCAATCGACTCCCACATTTCACCGAACTTCACTTCTGTTGAATTAAAAGCATTTTGCATTTTGGGTGGAGTTTAGGCAGTTAGCATTCTCGGTACAGTGAGTTTGTGTAATCGTTGCAGCTATCAATACTTGGCTTTTATTCTCTGGAATTGATGAAATCTTTTGTTTTTCTCTCTAGCTCCTCTGAGATAACATGTATTGAATTTTTCACATTGTGAATCTGTCAGAGTAAATCAGCGAATTATATCCAGTGAATGAATGCAAAATATAATATTATACGCATGAAAAAGTATGTTTTTCACTTACTTCTACAAGCTATTTGAATTACAACAAAGAGAGAACTGACTCTGCTTTGGGTCAAATTACAACTCTTTTTGGTGCACAACCCATTTTTTAAGTTTCTAAATTCTTGGTAAATTATGTTCAAAAAGAATAACAACACATTTAGTCATACTGCCTAACGAAAACTAGAACATACAATTTGGCCAACCTTTCTTGGCATACAGTACATGACAGTTCTGAGCATGTCATGCTATACAACCTGTCACCCCCTTTGTGCCTGCTTTGTTGTCTTTTCAGAGGATTTCAGATAAGTATCGGTTTATATCGGTGGAAAATAATGCAAAATATTGTTAATTATGGCATAATTCATTTAATAACAGTACTAATTATAAAATAAATAATATAATGCCATATAAAATAATATAATTAGTTATGTAAATGAATTCGAAATACAAAAAAAAGAATAATAATAATAAAAGAATAGAACACAAAATATTTAATCAAATAAATGCCTTGTGAAGGTGTCTGTGCAAACATGGAGTCAACTATTGAACATGCTGACATACAGACTGACATGCTAGTCCAACCGAGACCACCTGTTTACAGCCGTGTGATCACATGAAGCTATTTGCTTCAGTGGATGGGACATTACACTGTTGAAGGGACATTCATCCGGCCCTTGATCTCTCTGCTTCACACGCGTCATTCAGCCACTGGTTTCCCCAGCAACTCTGACGCACTGAAAAGTTCGACCAACTAAAAATAAACACCACGTTTGCAGAAAACGATGTAAGGTTAAAATATTAAGCCAGAAGTATTTGTCAGTTGTAGGGGAGAGCAGGAGAACACAGAAACCTTGCATTCCAATTGGCATCAGATCAGTTGGGATGAGATTATAATATCCAATGCACTTAGCAAAGATAACGGCAGATAGAGGTCAGCTGAGTGTGGGCTACCCTCTTATTTAAGACCTGAGAGTTTATTTTGAAGCCTTCTGAGCAGCATAATTTCCTTTAAGCTGCCATGATGCAGTATGAAAGTTATTTCTGTCTGGCAGGGAGGCACAGGAGAGGCACGCTCATCTTTTAGAGTAGGAAAAAACAATGAACTGAGCTCTGTCCAGATAATACTAAAACTCCAGAACTATTATGCTAATTAATATGAATGACAAACCAATTTTCAATGACGTGTTTTGTTGCTCTTTTAGTTGGTCTAATGAGGTGTTACAGAAACAGCACTTTATGATTTTTGATTAATCTCTACTTTATTCTAACAATGATTTTGCTCAATTGAACTATCGATCAAAATCTAGAAACACTTTGTATTTCATAAAAGGTTACGAATCTTTTAAATTCACCATGAGAGCAGAGTTCAAAACAGAGTTGTCAAGTCTTAGATTTACAGTAACATTTATTATATAAAAATATAAACAGATAAACTGTTTTACGTCCACTAGAACGCCAAACAACAAGACTGCATGTGAAAACAATATTATTTCAAAACTGGACCGTAAAAATAAAGGTAATCAAATCAGATTTTTTTGGTACCGCACACACATGCCAACTTGTGTGATTCGGTTTGCCTCTTTCCAAATAGAAAGTAATAAAACAACCCCTCCACCCAAAATGATACATAGGTATAACATTTATATCTCTGATTTATCTTGTGCCTGGCCATTTTTGTATGCGTGTCTGTCTTTCTGTCAGAGAAGAATGGCTGCTATGCATTGGGAGATAAGTTGTCTCATAAGATCATGGAAAAAGAAGGTGATAAAGAAAAAGAATGAAGGAAGGAGGATGAGAAGGAGTGTGCATGAGTGTGGAGTAGATACTATTATACACAGAACATGAAACTCATCACTTCGAGTTGAATAAATAAAACAATACACTGTCCTAACCAGGCACGATGCGACAAAGCAACAAGCTTTCCAAATATCAGTCCTAAGCAGCTTTGAAAATGACACTACACTCTGTCAGTTGCTTCTGTTCTTCTGTGGCGCAAAGTCCCAATTCAGTTTACCCTGCGGCCTTCTCGGAAATGCTCCCAGGAAGCTATTTTTGAAGTACAACAGCTATCTACTGTAATGAGCAAGACAGAAAGATCATGTATCAAAGATGATCAAGATTATGTATCAAAAACAACAATGTATTTCAAATCAACAATACATATGACAAAAATGTAAAATAAATAAGTAAAGTAAAAAATTTGTGTAACAAATTACATACTCTACACTATGTTGTCCAAACCACTAATACATTAATGAAGACACAGAAGAACGTCTCGGTTACGTATTGTAACCCTCGTTCCCTGAAGAAGGGAACGGAGACGTCACGTCGGTGACCGACGA
>JAUCMU010000021.1:8860915-8896600 GCA_032275025.1 Enteromius treurensis | reverse complement strand
AGTAGATTTGCCATCTCGAAGCGAGATTCCTATTCGTCGGTCACCGACGTGACTCGGAGTGACCGACTGAAAGGGAAACAGTATTTGTTTTCTCACCCACGTTAAACCACACCCACAAAAAAAAAGAGTTCTGTTGGTGACTGTATTTATGTAACACGCTGAGCACTAATAAATGCAAAAGCCCATCATAATGTTGCACCGTGCCAAATTTTCCGCTTGTTCAGACGTCTTAGTAAATGCAAATTCATGTCAATTGTGAATGGATGGGTGTGAAATTGCAGCACTCATCATGACAGCTGACAGTCATCACACTGAACAGGCAACAGATGTCCCATCACTCAGTAATGGCTGCATTCTGTCTGGCTGTCACTGTTGTGATATAACACACTGCCAGTGTGCATTTTCAGAAATGAAGAGGAACATCAATAAACAGTGACACAGGCCGTGGTATTAATGTTTAGAAGGTCTAAGGAAAGAACGCAGAAGAACATGTGTACCTGATTACCACAATAATGCCGTCAAAGATGTTGTAAGGGTTCTTGATGTAGCCGAAAGGACCATATACCAGCAGTTTCAAGAGCATCTCCAGTGCAAACAAACTGGTGAAGACAATATTACTGATTTCCAGAGCATTTGTCAACTCATCAGGCTGAAAAAGTAAGAGAGAGAAGAAGAAGATAAAATCAAGACAGATGCCATTGTGACATGTCAGTTACAAAGGACACATATGTATGCAAGGACAAGTTTTTCATTAAAATATTATTAAGCAAATAACAGAACACTCTTTTGTGGGAGCTGTGCAGTTATTTGTCTTCAGCAACATCCCCGTCATTTAATGTACTATAGGTTGATTTTAATTAAAATTAACAAAAGTTTTAAATAAGGAAGTAAATTAAAATTGGTCATGGAACTGTTTTACCGTGCCCTTAACATTTTTAATTTTTAACATTTTTATGTTTTCTTTGGGACATTACAACCTGTTGCTGACATTTGTTGCAGGGTACTAATGAAATATAAAATAAATAAATAATCATAAATTTTGCTTGCTTAAAGTGTAAACTACAAAGAAAAAATAATAAGTTGCTGTCATTTTAGATATTTTTCAACTAAGTAAAAACAAAACAAAAATATTAAATTATAATTAATATAATAATAATTATTATTATTAAATATAAAATAATTAAAATTAAAAAAGTACTTAAAGCAAGTTAAAAGATGTATTTTTGTATATCTTCCTCACTTTAATATATATATATATATACTGTATATATATATGTAAAACTATGAAAACAAATTCTAAAAAAAAAAGTTGAATGAATGAATAACTGAATAATAAATGAATAACTCCTCAACAGAAGTGTAATTAATAACTAAAACAGTACTGAAGGCAAGTCAAAAAAAAGATGTCCAAGACTCATTACTTGCCAAATAATGTACAGTACAATATGTACTGTATATATATATATATATAAATACAGTACATATTGTAGGTTGTCTCTAGATCACCAATACAGAATACAGCACTACAGTAAAGAGTCACTCTTCTTGGCCTACATGATTATTTGACATACCATCTCAGTTGAGAAGTTACATAAGTTACATAAAAACTGATCTAAAAACCTACGAATCTGCTCAATTCCAATTGGCCCAGGCCATATTTTGCTCTCATATAATTAAACAGAACATGGACTCACATGCACTTTCATGGCCTCATATTTCCTAATAGCTCGCGGTGCAGACTGTGCTAGATAAACTAACGTGGGGATTAACTTTTCGACATCACAAACACCAAGTTTCTCATTGTTCTTTTGTTTCATCAGAACGCATTGTCTCGAACGACTGCAGGCTGAACTTAAAACTCAGATACAGGTGAACTACAAAAAAAAAAAAGCTGCAGATTCCCTGTTGTAATTGATGTTGTTGATAGTTCGGTATGCTTTTTTTATGAGGCACGGGTGAATTAAAGGAGAGACATATGGGCCGGTTCATATTTCGCTTCAGTTTTTTCGATTGTAAAAATGAGACTGGGCAAGAGACCCAGCACGCATAACACATTCTTGAAACATCACGGCTAGCTGGGTTTAATGAACAGAGTCTTAAACGCCTGAAAACAAAACACAACATCCCCGAGCACGCAACTATTTTCCTATGAAAACTAACAGTGATTTTAAGAGACATTTAGACAGGTCGGTGAACTTCAGAGTTTTAAATGATGACAAAAACTAGGTAATTGTTTTACCGAGATGATTGTTTCCGCAAAGTAACGAGGAAAAAATACAATTACATCCTGTGCATCAAATGAAAAACAACATCTATATTAGCTAATAGAATTAAACGTAATCTAATCAGATTGAGAAGTGGTCTGTGGAGCATGATGATGAAGTGTGGGGCTATTTGCGTCTGTGGAGGTGTTTCACAGAGGTGGGGAAGTAAGCCAGCAGGGTTTTTTTTTTAGCCGTTTTTTGGATCGGACCAGGCCAGGGTTGGGCACTGTCTACCCAGCAGGAGCTTGCACTTGGCCTCTTCATAGGGTGAGGCCCTTCACTTCAAATCAGGACCACTTGTGGGAAGAGCACACCACACACAAATCTATGCAGGAGTGATTTTTCTGGGAACGCCACGGCTGAAGACTAACGGTGAACTCTGCATGCATGCTTCGAGAAGGGTTTTGAATCACGAAACACTTCCAGTTGGAGGTTTCTGGAACATGTGAAACAAAGTATATTAATGCAAGCCTACTATGGGTTGTTTTTACTTAAAATGCTCAAAAATACTACACAATGTCCTGCTCTGGTGAGGAGCATCCACACAGAATTCTGAACTTCAGACCCCTCTTAAGATGAATCGCTTTTAAAGGGCCATATCTCACCAGCTGCACTCTGCTATCAGCTGCTGCTCATTCCAGCACATAGCAAACACAAGATCAGAGTCCCTTTATCTAATTATACACACTCCTATAAACAAAGAAGTGTGTCATGAAGATATATACATCACAATGAAAATCTGACCTTCAAAATGTAATATTTCACTTTAAATTTAAATTTTGTTTAAATTTTGCCATTTTTCTATTTACTCACCCTCATGTCATTCCAAACCTTTATGGGTTTTTTCTTACTTTAAAAAAAACATATATATATAGATTATTATTATTATTTTTTTTTTTTTTTGAAGAATGCAGGTAATTAAACAGTTCAAATCATTGGTATTTCTTTATAAAAGTCGATGGGGAGATGATGATTCAAGTTAAGTTTATTCTGAGAAAAGCTTTTGAAAGTTTTTGGAACAAAGAACATGTCTATGGTGGCCACTTCCCAAGTATGAGATATGTGTTCCTTCATTACCAACAATGACTAGCCGCATGCTTTACATCCAGCAAAAAACAAAATTGTTCGAAATAATTGAAGCCCACGATGAGCAGTTGAAATTGTTTCATTTAAAGCATAAACTAGCTGGTCTCATTTCCTCTCATTATGTAACCTCATTACAGCTCAAATGGCTTGTAGACAAGCTAAAAGGTTCACCACATGTTCACCACATAACAGTCTGAATAGCCTAAAACGATTCACTTAGTAAGAAGTTCTCATCTAAAGTAAACAAATGCTTGAGGTGAATGTGCAGTGGACAAAAACATTGACACTTTAAAAGACCCCATTACGTATTGCCTATTGGAAGTTGGAGCTCCAAGGGCTCATAATTCTTTACATTTCTTTCCTAACACAAATTAGCCATACAACCCAAATTGATTTTATTGATCGTTTTCATATTTGGGTAAAGCCATGCAATCAAACACCCACATAATAAACCCTCTTATCTGAGGTTAGAAGCTCATTGCTGGTTTTTTTTTTTTCTTCTTTTTTTTGCAGCTGTCATTACAAATATTGTGTGAAGTCCCAGGGCAAGTGCTGAAACAAAGCAAGCAACCCTCTGTACTCATTAACTTTCATAGCCACAACAACAATAACCATTATGACCCAATAGCACAATAAGAGGGAAATGGAAGCAAAAAAGGGCAGAGTGGGAGGAAGAGGTTGAATGACACTGAGATTGGAGTTTTTTGGGAATTGCATGGGACTGATGCTAAGTTTCTTATTGGAAGGCAAAGCACAGGTTACAAGTATAACATGTGTCTATTTGAGCAGTAGCATCCTCCTCTGTACTCAAGCACATGAACCAGAGACTGCTACAACCAGTACTGCCCGTCTGCAGGGAGGTATGGGAAGCTTAAAGGACTTCAAGATTAAGAGCTTAAAAAAAGTTCACCTACAAGTATGTGTCAACAAGATACTTGAGCTGGAAAACAGGGTATAGATAAACATGGTACATGATGCATAGCTTCTCTTGCGCAACAACATGGGGTTCAGCAGTTTGAAACGTTTGATTATGAAAGACCATTAAGTGATTTGAAAGCACTTGAAAATGTGTCAACACAGAGGCAAACAAACTCACTGTTTAGAGGGGCTTCAGCCCACACGTCTGTTTCAGAAATTCAAAAATTGCAAACTGCAAACAATTACCACATTTTTATTTAGTTATACCTACTGAAAGACATAAGACATATTATTATGTTAATAGTAATGATAAAAAAACAGATAAGTAAAAGTATATAATTTTGAGGCACAGTATTTCATATTCATGTAAAAAAGAATCACACTGTAGAAAAAAAAAATGTGTGTGTGTGTGTGTGTGTGTGTATATATATATATAGACAACTACATCCAAAAGTATTACAATATTGTTAGTTATCATTTGTGGTCAACAAAATATTTCTTAAAAAACAAAACAAAAAAAACAACACTGATCAAAATAACAGTAATAAAGACTAGCTTTTCAATTATACACTTTCAGTTTATTAAAGAATCCTGAAAAAAGCTTCCAAAAATATGGAACAGTACAACTATTTTCAACTCGAAAAAAGTTAGAAAAATTCCCAAAATTGTACAATATATTTCACAATATTACAGATTTTACTGTTTTTTTGGGTTACAACAAAGTGTCATTTGTTAACATTACTTAATGTATTAACTAACATGAAGAAACAATGTACAATGCATTTTTTACGCTATGTATTAATCTTTGTTGTTGAAAATACAGTTGTTCATTGTTTATTTATGTTAGTTCACAGTGCATTAACTAATGTTATCAAACACAACTTGTGATTTTATGCACTAGTGAATGCTTAATAAACATTATTAATAACTGCTGTGGAAGTATTGCCCTCTGGTTCATGTTACATTATTGTAAAGTGTTATTTTAAATAAAATAAATGCAGCCTTGGTGAGCACATAAGACTTTCTTTAACAAAATGAAAATGTACTAGTAGTGTACAGAAGCATTTGTTTTATTGCGATTCTTGAAATAAAATTCTAAAAGGTAGCTGTGGAGGCAAATATCCCTTTCTGGCTAAAAGAGCTGACAGATATATTGCCCAATATGGAAGGAAAACAGCAACAAAGCCAAGAAATAAAAGAAACAGAATGAGCTGAGGAGCTTTTGAACAACTTGGGCAGGTAGAACGTGATAACCGATGGAAAAGAGAGATGGAGATGTGCCTGCGGATTTATATTTAACCTCTAAAATAAAAAGCACACGTTTCAGCTCTGTAAATAGCAGCCATGTGGTCAGGTTTTGTATGGTTTTCATGCATAAGATCAAGTGATCAACATGTCTCCCCTCCAAGAAACACAAAGCAGGATCTGGAAGGAGGCTGTACAGAACTGCTCAGATTAGCGTAGCTCAACCTCTTCTGTCTGTTTTTCTCAGTCATTCACACATTCCCCTTTGGCTACACTTTGTGAAACTCCACTTGATCTTAACTTCATCCAGCAATGTGCGATCTTTCCATCTGTGCCGCACAATGGAATACCAAAACTGGACAACACAACATCAAATAATGTTTTGAACCCTGCTAGCAACATTTCAAGCTCAGGAACGGTAAACAAAGCTGGAACTGTTGCAGTCGAGAGCTGCTTCTTCATTCCACAGTGGGTTTAAAAAGTGATGCAGGATGTCGTGATTGGGAAAGAGGAGCTCAGACGAGTATGAAAGACAAAGGGCAATAGAAGCTTCAGGAATGTGAAACGGGAACAGATGCAATTAGCCAGATTGGACGTTTTATGAGGATCAAAAAACCCAAGTGACCTTGTGAATCCAAATTCTTGCTCTATCTCAGTCTCCAATTCTCCAGATGGATCGCTCCATAAAGACCAAGTTCACTGCCAGAATTCCCCAGGAGTTTACAGGGAATAAAATGAGAGGAAAGAAAAAAGAAGCCATCCGTGTATGCTGTAAATTGTTTTTTTTTTTTCTTTACAGGACACCATCAAATATACATTAACAGGCAAAAGCTTGTTTTTTTTTGTTTTTTTTAAAGAATGCATTAAAGGAATAGTTCACTCAAAAATGCAAATTACCCCATAATTTACTCACCCCCAAGCCTTCTTCTTTCAGACAAACACAGTCAGAGTTTTTTTTTTTTTAAATGTTTCCTGGCTCTTCCAAGCTTGGTAATGCTGGTGGACAGTGGCCATTATATTTTATCTCCATAAGGATATATTTTAGCCATAACGCAAACACACGTATACTGTAGATGAAAAAAACCACTATCAAGGTTTCCCTAAAAATATTAGTCAGCACAACTGTTTTCAACATAATTTATGAGAATGATAAGCATAAGAGATTAAACATAATATAAAAACATAAAATAAAAATATTAAAACTTTTTGTAGACTACTATCCTGGGCCTAGTGAAATCATGCAATGACTTTGTGTCTAATAAAACACAATTTTCACTTTTGGCTGCTCGGGTTCACAAGGCCGAGGACCACGCTTCTTACATTACTCACATATTCCCTCCTGGTTTCCAGCAGACGTTCCCATATATGTCATATTTTTTGAATAACTCTCAATTTACCAGAATAAATCATTCTAATCAGAGTGGGTGATGATGAATGTTGTTTTCTTGCCTGAGAATCAACCATTTTCTGAGAAAAATACAAAGCTCAAACTCTAACTTTGAGGAATTCATCATCCTTCAAAGTTGCAATGTCTCATAAAATACTGATAATTTTCCTAGTTGTTCACGTCAAAGCTCTGAGTTACGACTTCAATCACGAGCAAGCAGGCGGGCATGAACTGCGGTGTGTGCCCTCGAAAGGATCTAAAAGACTGTAAAGCATGCGAGCACACTGTGTAAACACAGTGCAATGAATTTCAGATGTGTGCCAGTTGCCTTCTCATTTCAGGCTTCAAACTTCAGCCCTCATTCTCAACGCTAAACAAGCTAAGTATGGTTCAGAAACATAGATTTCTAAAATAGAAATCATCTTTAGCCTTTTAAATGTCTTTACTGTCACTTTTAATCAAATAAATGCAGCCTTATTAAATAAAAGCATAAGAATAAGATTAGCTCGTATGTTTCTGTGTGTGCATGTCTGAGGGATTGAGAGCAGCACAGAGAGTATGTGCTTGCCATACATAATAAAACGTAATTTTGTGGCAAAACATGGAAATGAGCTGTTGTTTTTATCATATTGATTATTGTTTGTTTGGCCAGTGTCCTTGTGGGTTTTGGTTATTTTGCTTTGAACTAATAGAAACCATTTGGCGAAGTTATATGGAACTGTAATGAGGTCAAAGAGCTGCCTGGAACTACATTCGCTGTGTGGCTCCCTGAAATTAACTGCACACCTTTGAACGTTTATCAGCCAATCAGATTCAAGCATTCAATGACTTTTAGTATATATAGTATACTACACAGTATATTGATTCTTTTACCCAAAACTTGCACAAGTACAAGTAAATACTGTACATAATTGTGAGATATAAAGTCGCTATTATGAAAAATTTTGAGACCCTAAATTCACAGTTACTGGAAAGAATAGTAAAGTATAAAGGCACATTGTGAGATTTAAAGACACACTTACATGGAAATAAAATGAGATGTAGTAAATATATTTGCAGATATTAAATCAGTGAGAGCAGCTCAGAGACGTGCACTAACCTGCTCATGGAACTCGATGCCCATGCTGAGTGTGTTAATGAGAATGGCGATCATTATTCCTCGTCCAAAGTACTTGCTGTCCACAATCTTCCGGAAAGTGTCGCACACAAGCCTCCAGAAACGGACCACCTTTGCTGCCCGAGCTCCTAATGCAAATTTCTTCTTCTTCTTGTTGGGATCTCTGCTGTCCCGATAATGGGCATCCTGTGTGAACTCATACACACCCTCACTGTCAGAGTCTGCTGTCTCATTCCCATCTACTCCCTCGGAGTCGTTGGCCATCGATTTGGCACAATAGGGACATGTCTCAGGGTCAAAGGTCAAAGCGGTGTCTAAGTTTGTGCCACTGCAGTTCATGAGTGCATCCTTACAGATGATCTTGCCTGAAATGTATAAGAAAAAGCACATGATGCATGGACAAATTTAAAAATTATATAACAGGGCTGTTAATTCAATTAATCACATCCAAAATAAGACTAACACTTATCAATAAATATATTTTTTAAATATATACAACATGAATGTGTGTTTATAATATATATGACACAGTGCACACACATATTATTTAAACCCAAATTTTGATTTTGGATCTGATTAATCATGATTAATTGATTTGACAGCCCTAATATGAAATTACAAATTTTTATTTTAAATTAAATTACTAAAACCCAACCCTACTCTAAACTTGTGTTTTACACATCCAGCTGTTGGATTTCAGTTAAAAATCCATTTACCAGGAGGACCTTGTGTCTCCACCAGGCACTGAGAGGTGTTGATGGGAGTGGGTGGGATATTTAGGTTGGTAAAGATGCTAGCAGTACAGCTGCCCCCTCCTGGTTCCAGTATTCTCTGTCTGAGCTGCTCTAAGGCCAGAGATGACTGTAACGTGGGGTAGTTCTTATGTACTGGAGCCGCAAATGGTACAGAGTTCCTTTTATATGCCTGGAGAACCGTGGGAGAAGGTGAAGGGCCGCAGCACAGCGGCTCAAGGTAGCCCACGGTCTGATAAACACTATGTACAGATTCTGCACCGCTGGGGCCCAGAGCCCCACAAAAGGGGTCCTGATGAGGGACGATGACAGGTAGTATGAGATGCCCAGAGTTGTTGACATTTCCACTCTGGGAGCCATTGTCCACCTCTCTGCCCCCATCAGTTCGGACACTCCCATTGCCCAGATGATAGTGATGGTGGTGGTGGTGCTGATGGTGCATGACGTGACGGATGGATCCCTGGTGTTGCCTTTGATGCCGTCTTTTTGTAGGTGGCGGTTCTAGCGGTGGAGAAGCGCAGATCCGCAGGCCTGCTCGACGACCGGCGGCTCGGATGAGGTGGCAGATTTGCCTGGTGCCTTTGCGGATGATGTGGACTAGGTACTTGAGAAGCTCGTCGTAGCAGCTTCCTGGCTCAGAGAAGCTATTCAGTGTGCTCGCGTTGGACCTGAAGCGCACTCTCTGCTCCTTCATAAGCTGGCTCTCTCGTTGCTTGGTCTCAGAGAACTGTGTCGCTATGACAACAAGACAAAGGTTGATCATGAAGAACGAGCCCACCTGAAAAACAGCAGAGGGGACCATGATCACAGAGAGCTTACTGTTCATTAACAACATTTTTACTATAAAGACAAGAAAAGATGGCATGATAAAAACGCAAGCATAAAATCAATGGTTATTTTCTGTACTAAAAGGATTTTAAATGAACAGACTGGAAGTTTAAAACATAACAAAGGTAGAGTTCTATCATAAAAAAGGAAAATTCTGTCACTCCAAACCTGTATGACTTACTTTCTTTAACGTAACACAAAATAAAACACTTTGAGAAATGTTTCTGTCTTTTGGTACTTAGAATAATAGTCAAACAGTTCCATAGGACAATATTTGGCCGAGATACAACTATTATAAAAAAAAACCTTAATGCCTCTCTTGAACAGATTTAAAACAGTATGACAACAATCCATGACCTAGGCTAAACAAAACATGATTTATAGCATGTTAAAGACATTGCAACGGTAAATGTTATAAAAATAAAAAAAACCCGATTAAAATATGATTCACTTTTCTCCGTCTAAGCCTGTATGACGGAGTTACAGCAGAGCCTGTATAAGGCTGTCTGTATAGAGACAGTTCAGGTAATGCTCTCATAAACGAGTCCAGGTCTGCCCAGCTCAGACCACAGCCACTCACTATTATCAAGAGGATGAAGTAGATGAAATTGTAGAAGGAGTGAGCATCCATAACAAAGTACATGATGTCCACCCAGCCCTCCAGAGTAATAACCTACAGGAAAGAACAAAAGGAGAGGGATTCAGTGCAGCTTAAGCCTCACACGAGACAGTTCATATAAGGATTCATTTTTATATAAACTATTTTGGGAAACTTGTGTATTCTTGTTAATCGCAAACATGAAAAAACATACTGGTACTAATTTCAGTACAGTGATGGACATGCAAACTAAAAGCATAAGTAATCTCTGATTTTATGCTTCTGTGATAAGTTTTTGGTTCTGTACTCAAGCATGCATGATGAGGTAGACAGTACAGATATTGAATGCTCAGGGGGGACACCCTATCCAGCATGCACTCTTCATTCCCTTTGATTAATCTGTCACAGATTAGGGAGAGACGGGGAAAGGCAAAACCAGAAGTAATAAGACATTTGCTTGCTATTTACAGGGCAATTGGGTGTGCTAGCAAGATGAAGGGCTGTCAGACACCTAATTCGTTTTTAGATACTAAAAATTAAGCGACAAGCCACAGAATTGGTCGTTTGCAAAAAGGAAGATTAAGTTATCAGGCCACTGTGCAGTTCAGTACATACTGTAACTGTCTCTTAAAGATTTAACAGAAATTTATATTTTTGTGTTATAAATTAATATTGTGAATTAATTTTTGTTAAAACATTTTGTTAAATTAATTTTTTTGAGTTCATTTTGAGATTAAAATCAGTGGGCCCATGCAGAAGAATTAAAACCTTATCGACCTTTTTGTGATAAAAGAACACAGAAGAAAAATTAATAGAGCCTGCTGATCCCTGCAATTGCCTCCATGCCAGATTCTAAAAAGGCTAATCCAAAATACCAGGACAAATGAGCTTTGTTATTTTATCACAGTGTCAGGCCTTTAAGATATCACTGAATGGTCAGGGGAAATGAGGTAAGAACATTTGGGTTCAAGATAGTAAATTAAGAATTAGTTTGGATCAACTGCAATCAATACAGTAAGTAAATCATATGTCACTGTTTGGGTCAAAGTGCCTCGAATTTGGTGGCTATGTAAAGTTATATATTTACAATTAATTGCAGCTAGTAGGGATATAATCAATTATCATCATCTTATTATCATCTTCGTGCGAAACACAATGCGCACCAACAAGTACTGTCCATTTCACTGCAGTGAACTGTAGAAGCAGTAAAACTCAGACATCTTTAATTCCTTTGCACACAAATTTACAGGGTTTTGAATTAATAAAGCACAATTTTCTCATAATTACTTGAAGAATAACATGTTACGACTTAAAATCAATACAAATATGCTGGGATATTTAAAAACTGATGCTTTTGAATGTTAGCCTCACACATATCCAGCTTCATAGCTATAGGTAGACAGTAGGTTTGTTTGGTAGTTCATGGAGTAGAGAGAGAGATACTTGAGAGGCAAGGAGGTCTGGTTCAAATCCTATGTAACTACGGTTCGACAAAAGTTCATATCTGTGTAAAAAGGAAGTTGAAATGGCACGTTTGCTTCAACAAATGCATTTTTATGTCGGTTTTGCATTTGTTGACACTATTGTGTACAGCAGGTTTAGGGTTGGATTTGGTGTAGGGTATATTTCCTATATGATAGAGAATAAACTTTTAGCAAGTCCACTAAGTTTTTTCAATTCTGAACCACCGTTATACATACCTATATCAGCGTAATGGTAATAATGAATCTGTGTTTTATCGTAACTCAGAGGACACTTTTCTTTGAAACTGCTGTGAAATGTGCAGTAAGATATGTGAAAACAGTGTTGCACAAAAAGTGCAGAGAGGTACATATTTTTAAGAGACTATAGCTTACAAATGACCCAACAGCAACTAACTTTAAAGCAACAATCTACAGTGTATTGTGAATCTTTACTAAACTGTCATTCTAATGAATTGTAAGTGTTTTTATAGGTCTTGGTATAAGTCTTCAAAGCATCAGCAATAAAAGAAGACATACAACAGACCTGAAAGATGGCAATCCAGGCATAACCAATGTTGTCAAAGTTTATGGCCCCCTTGAAGGGATTGGCCTCTCCGGCAGAGCAGTTGGTGTAATACTTGTTCCAGTTGACGCAGGTGGTGTTGTCTGTGCTATTGTAAGCTGCCATGTCCAGCTGGCACTGCCGGCCCTCCTCATGGAGCGTGGGGATGGAACTGCACAGGCGCATGCCATTCTCTCGTGGTTGAGAACAGATAAACGGGTTTTCATCATCATTTTCTGTGTGGTAGTAGTTGTGCAGGTCTAGACTGGTGGGCCTGTACAAAGGATATAAAAATAATTACTTTTTAAAATGATCGTTTACCACCCAATAATGAAAATGAAATCACTTATTTAACGACGTTACAATCCCTTCTTGCAAAATTAGAAATATGTACTTCAATAACAATACATTAAATGGGAAGTGAGGCTATCAAGCTTTAAAAGTGGCATAAATTATATAAACTTAACCTTAATGTTAATAGATCACTAGGAATCATTCAGACTGATTACGTGAATGATGTCAACCAGGTACTAGAAAGATATGCTCAGTAAAAACAAAATAATTCATTATATTCCTCTCACAACTCATGCAAATGAGTGCATACCAACTGTACATTGAGCAATAACTCAGCCAATGAAGATTCAGTGCCTTCTTCTCAGCCTCAGCTTCTCCTAGGGTTGGGCAAACACCCATTTAAGCAGCAGTCAGGCTGCAGCGAGATCAGCGGTAACTATCTCCAGAAGAAATGCGATTGAGCAAGGCCTAGCTTTAATGGCGTTTGGCTCTGACATTGGATAATTGGGCCGTCTGTCAACACAAATTCACCTCAGAGAGAAAGTGCCATGGCGAATTAGCTGCACAAGTACCTTCAATTACCCATTGGGACAAATCCTAGCCTTCCAAAGAACCCTGCCCCTTGAAATATTTATTTATTAAGAGCAATTTAACAGTTTAAGACCATCTTAAGGTTACATAATCCCCGCTGCAAGCCAATCTCTGTGAGGCAGTGGATTCCTTCAAAACACTGTGTTAGCCAGGCCATGATTCCGTGGGGTCTAATTCATGCTCTCAGTGCAATGATAGCTGTGGGGTTTAAAGTGCTAGATAGTAAACAAAAAGAATTGATTCAAGGGTGAAAATGAATGGTAGCAAAAACTTTTTTTTTAACAATTCACCAAACATAAGAGAGTATCTGCTACAGATTTACGCATTAGTGAAAGGAAATATTTCAATCATTTACAAAACTGCATATGACCCTTGCACCTTTGTGTACATTTGCTGCACATTAATTTCCATATCAATTTAAACTTTATTTGCTCAGTAATACTCAAAGCATACAAATAAAAATTTAAAACAATATATACTCTATATGTTAATAATTTAATAATTTTTGGAGTTTATTACTTTTAATTCTCTTTTCTGTAAGCCCTTAAAATCCCATATATTTATTCATTCATGCATTTTAGTTCTGTCAAACTATTATTATGTTATTAATATATTTACATAATATATGTGTGTAGTATTTATGATGTATATAACATATGCATGTAATTAAGGTAAATGTTATGTTTATATTTTATATACAGCACTGTGCAAAAAGGCCACTAATATTTTCCCCAACAAAAAATGGGTTTAAATCAGTTATTTCTATCTTTTGCAGTAGCGTGTCAGTTGGAAATATCAGTTTAAATTTCCAAATATTATTTTGTCATTAAATTAAATAATGCAGTGAGATTATTGTCTGCACAAGGAGTCTGACAACAGCCAGTGCTCCACACAGAGATCTGATCTGATCACCATCCAGTCTGTCTGGAATGACATGAAGTAACAGAACAAACTGAGACAGACGAAATCCAGAAGAACTGTGGCAATGTCTCCAAGATGCTTGTGTTTTAGACATGGGCCTTTCTAGGGATGGGCGATATCTGGATATTTAAAATATATCGAGATATTTTTTAACTCGATATGAAATTTGACATATCGTACATATCGATATGTTTATTTTTATTTTTTGCCACTTTGCTTGTTTGCCTTTCTCTGTGAGGCTCAACTCCGCCTCCTTGCTTTTGTTCTTCTCTCACCTGTCGTCTCATTCAACATGGCGGCGCCTGCAACCAGCCCAGAGGCTACTAGGGTTTGGGTACCGAAACCCGGTACAATGCGAAGAAACAGGAGCCCGCAAGCTCATTTCAAACCCCACGCGCGCATGATATGACAAATGCGCGTGATTATTTGTCATAATATATATATATATATATATACACACACACACACACATACATAAAAAAATATATATAATATGTATCTGTTTGTCCTTGAATTTTTTATTTTTTTTTCTTCAATCCCCTTTTCTGTAGGCCCATAAAATCCCATTCAAATTGATCTCGTTTTGACATCTGGCCTTTCATCATTATAATAATGTGCTCACATATAAACCCCCTCATTTTAAGACTCCTAAAGTCCCTTGTAAATTAATATCATGGTTGTAAAAGTACATCCCAGGCCATTGCACTCACAGGGAGAAGTTTTCCGGGAGGAAGCAGCGGTTGCGAAGAAGCCCGGCCCACAGCTGGACCCCTACAATCCCAAAGATGAAGAAAACAAAAAAACAAAGAAGCAGCACATTGCCCAGCATGGGAAGAGTGTCCAGCAGAAGCGTCACCAGGATCCTCATACCTGCAACACAACGAAAGAACAACTGTAGCACTACGCATTCAAAAATCCACTGTTGTAATAATAAAAAGCAACGGCCACAAGCATATTGCTCTCGTAAAACATATGAAATTATAGCGCTATAATGCACTGAGCAAACTGTAGCTCTCTTTCGCGTTTATAGAGGCTCATTGTCGACCCACAGTACAAATGTTTATACGCGCTAGTAAAAATCTCTGCTGATATCCAGTTTTTCAGACACTGCTGCTGCCCTCGCTTTTCCAATATATCTGCCCTGTGTCAAACCACAATGCCAGCTGACTGGAGCATAAATGATGAAAATCATTTCCTGCTCAGGGTTTGGCGGGTAATTGGTGGAGCGGGGTAATCCAGCCTGTGCTCCCTGGCAGCCTGCAGTCTGTGGGTGATAACTGTGGCCGGCTGTAATTTCCACATTTGGAGGAAGAGTGAGTGGCGATAAGCAGTGAGGCATTAACAGGAATGAATGACAATGGAGGATCCGTGTCATCACATAAAACGGCTCTGTGCTGTGTGGGTTTACAGAGCTCAGTATCGTGCAGATGCTGCATTCCTTAAAGCCATCGTTTTCGAGGCGGGTTTTAGCCCCTTATATTCACTCTTCTCTAATGAGATGCCCTGATGGAAACATGGCCTCGAAATATTTTTTTTATGTCTGGGAATTTAGGAGCGGCTGCATCGTTTTGTGAGTGTTTATCAGCCTGAATCTATTTACTTGTAATTAGGAAATGGTGAGTGCAGAACGACAATCAGGGTCTCTGAAATTCAGAGTGTTTCTTCCAATTACGATGCATTTCTTGTGGATAATCCACTGCTCTGAGATTTCTGCACTGAAAATCACTTCCTAACTTCGGTCATTAGTGACTCCAAATGACTGTGGAGTTCACCCTAGCACAGCAATTCAGCTAAGCTTGCCAAGTCAGGGCTTAACAAGCATTGAATCAGTGACAGTGGCACAGATCCGTGTCCCTTACAAACTGAAAGGTAATTCCCCACAGGGAGCCAGGTGTATTTCCTGGAGACAAATCACCTTCTGGAATTTGGGTCCCGAAGGCTGACAAATGGAATGGAGTTTCCTCACAATACTATAACGGACTGTTTGAGCAGGAGGCTGAGCTAACTTTAGTCAATGTTCTTTGTTAATGTCACTTGTCAACTCATTTTATGACTTAGATTTTCCAATATGTGTATAAAACTCAAGGAATTGTTTCATTTTCTAATATATATTGTAGTATTGATTTATAAGTCACATGTAATTTACTACTTAGATGATTGGCTGAGCCTCATGAACAATAATGGCAGATTTTAAATTGTGTACCAGCAGAGCAACTGCCATTTAAATAAATTAGAACTCAAACTGGTAATCAGGCAATAGGCATCTTTGAAAACTATATTTAGGGCTATAAATATCAATTTAAAAAAATAAATAAATAAATACATAAATAAATAATTTTCAACGTAAAATTAAACAGAAAACAAACAAACGAATTAATTAATTCTGAAACTGTACAATTCCTTTTTTTGAAAAACAATTTAAATGAAAAATTTCCATTGCAAAGCATTTTTATTAGTAAGTGTTCAATTTAATATGCAATTTAAAAGCATTATTTTAAAAGCGTAATTTAAAAACTACTTTAAAAAAAGAAAAAAAGAAGAAAAAAAAAACTACAGAAAGGCTATTGTTCCAAACATTTTCCCCATTTTCTACAAATTAATTCTCTCTCTCTCTCTCTCTCTCTATATATATATATTTTTTTTTTTTTTTTTAGTTAAGCTAAATTTTATATTTAGTAAATTAAAAGCATTTTTACATTTAGCAAAGCATTTACAAATGTAAGAAAACATGTTATATTTAATATTTCAATTTAAAATTAAAAGCACATAAAATTCAATGGAAGTCAGTGGGAACCAAAACTGTTTTGATTATGAACAAAATCAACAAAATCTCCTAAATGTGTTCCACAGAAGTAAGAGTGCCATATAGGTTTGGCCCAATATTGATGACATAATTCTTAAATAACATAAAATGTTATTTTAACATAATTTTAATTCATTTATTTTTTGTATTGTTACATTCATTTCTCTCTGCAAATAAAAACTAAAACTTGCATGCTTCCTCTTTATCTGATTATTCAACCATGTAAAGTCCTTTTCCACATCTACCATAGATGCTAGTCCTAATTGACCTTTTGATACCGATACTGACAAGACAAATTAAATCTTGGAAATATTCCAAGAAATAACTTGTTATTTACCTGTTTCCTTACCTGACCTAGCTATGTCTGTCTATAGCAATTCACTAATGCAAAGGTCTGACTCTCTGCAGGTGGCTCGACTCATTTATAAACTCCCCCTGAAAAGATTATTTAGGAGAGCGTATTCCCCAAGGGCAGACTGTAAATATCCAGCCATAGCTGCTCTGTTCTGTTGAAAAGAGAGTCTCCCAGGCCACACAATGTGCTCGGGCCCCTGTGTTATGAAGAAGACCCCTGGGATCCCCTGCCCTTTGGAGTCCTCTGCATGCAGCAAACAAGCTCAATAACAAAGCACAGGGGAGAAAGAGATCATAACCGTGCTTTCTATTTATTTCTCATAAGCTTCCGCAGATAATAAAAGAGCAGCTTCTCTGTAGGTTTAATTAAAACATGAAAACCACATAAACACAAGAGTCTATTCCAGTGTTGTACTGCTGTAGCAGTCTTAACGCAAGAGTGTTGATACTTGGCAGAATACTTAACGAAAGAGATGAGACGCTTAATCTTCTCAATATTAATTCAATAGGTTTGTAAAAGGACAACACTCAACCCACTGATTTCATTTCGGCATCATTCAAAAGCCAATTAAAGTGTGCTGGATAGAAATATATGCCCTGATGTTAAAAAGATAAATACAGTGTTCTGTCATGAAACTCTAGATGGCACAGGTCAATAGGTTTAACCCAATCTGATATAATTACATCATCTTCCACACGGCACAGCTGATTGGTTTCTTTTCGCATCAGCAGCCAATGAGCTTGCTGTTCAGTACTCAGGAGCGGGACAAAACTTGAATACTGCGGTGGGAGCGGGAGAAAGTAATTCATATTTTTGCGGGATCGGGACTGAAAAATCCTTCCCACGCAGGTCTCTAGTGCACGACTCACAATCTTTCCTCGCCTCTCTCTTTCGCCACCATGCTGTCACATGATGACAACCACTCATACGCATTTTTTTTGTATATTTAGTAATTAATCCTTGTCTCCTATATAAGTGCATTGTTTTTTTACTACGGTATAACGGAATTGAAACTGATACCGTTGCTATGTTTAGATCCTGCGGTACGCCATATTAGCGTATATTACCGCCCAAGCCTACTGTTATCTTTTTCATTTTCATAATTTTTAGAAAGACTCACTCATGTGGTGGAAAAAGTTATCAGTTCCTCTCTTCCTGTGTCTGTATCTCTTTCTCTCCAATAGTGCTCTCTTTCCTCTCACCAATCTACGTGTCCACTACTCCAATTACTGCCGGTCTTCTAAAAATGATGACCGCAACGTCACCGCTGGCGGACACTCGACATGATGTTGTTCCTCGGCCCAAATAATAATAGAATACACAAGTGGGCAGCCAGGCGGATTTCCAATTAACCTCCAACCGCCCTCGAGTGTGGAATCATGGTGAATTCTAATCCAGAAGACGAAGAGTAAAAGAGCTCCAGACTTTCTGTCAGACTAATCCACCTTCTGGGGGAGTGAAAGGGCACGGATAGTGGTCTGTCTACATATTACAAACCTTTTAAGAGATCGCTTTTCACACCTGCACACCAAATACAAGGTAGAGTGAGCCAGCTGTACACCACAGCAGTGTTGAGTATTTTGATTTGTGGGGGAACATGTTTGTCATCTACTGACAGTTTTCCCCTGTCTCTTCATCAATCAAGCCATGGGTGTGGAGAACAACAGAGAGTGATGTTGATTAAGACAGCTCCTCAAACATAGGGAGAACAGAATGATAGAGGGCAGGGAAGTATAGAGGACATACTGTAGAAGTAAGTGATGTGAAACACAGAGTGAGACTGACATGACTTTGGAAAGCACAAAATCAACCACAGGCGTTGGGCAAGATAGACGCCATATTTAATTTAACATGGAGGACAACAAGACTTTGAGGTAAGGATTTTAAGACTTTGCAATGCCAAACACGGTATAAAGATACTAGATGATATCATTTTTGGCAATACACAACTTTCAAAAAACAAATAAAAAACATTTTCAAAACTTTTAGACCATGATTGCAGAACTTGCCTTTTAGAGTGGAAAAGACCACCAATAGCAATTTATCTAATACTTCACTGTCAAAAGAACTTTAAAATGTTTATGACATGCTGCTTTAGTTTCCAGCTTGACAGTTTAATGATTGATGATTTGAGTTTAACTCCTATTATGTTTCTCTCTCTCTTTTTTTGTTTTGATTGGTGCTGGAAAAGACAAATCGGATCAACAAAAATCTCTGTAACCCATTTTCCCAGTGACGGTCCGCAGCAGGTGAGCCACAGATAAAATAATTAGCAAATTAATGCCAATATTAAGCCTTTAATTAGTCCGGGTGAGTTCTGAATAATGAATTAGGCTGTCTGCTACCACTTCACCCCATCTCATATTGGCAGAGGTAATAATTAATTATTAATCATGACAGAAACGGATGCACTCTTGTCTCCTAACTGAACTAGAAGGAAGACACCTGAATGCTATTTGTTACCCCCGGGGCCTACAGAGAATAACATGGCCTGCTCCTCTGATAAAATATGGGTACAGTTTGTCTGAGGGACTGATAGACATACTGAAACGTATCCAGAGGGGTGAGAACTGAACGGGACCCCACACAAATTACCCTCTCCAAAACCTTAGCCGGGCTAGTCAAAACATTCAAGCTAAATGCTACCATTGTTCAATATACATTTTACTACTCTCCACAAATAGGGACATCAAGCAGAATTGGCCAGACACGGTTCCTTGTGAAATAAGAGCCGCGGGGGAACTGCGGGCATCTCCTTGGCACGGAGGGTGATTAAAACATCCGGTATATAAAGATGTGGCCAATGAAATATCATCACCCTGCCTTAGAGAGAAAGAGAGTGTGTGTGTGTGATAGAGAGAGTCAGTCTCTATTATTCTTTCTTTGTGCATGTGTGTGTGTGTAAGAAAAGAGAGAAGCCGTAAAAAGCACTGAAGAGGAAAATGATCTATAAATCTAAAGTCCCTAAAATGGCATGAACTCTTCTGTTATATGACCGAGCCCAGGCTACATTTCTCATTCAAATGTTGATTAAATTGCATTAATTGACCGCAGTGCTTAAATAATGTAATTCAACATAGAACATTCTGAATGTAATAAACTCTGTGATTGAATGCAGGGAATTAATAAATTGAATTAAGTTCTGAGTTCCTAGTTTTTAAGAAAAATTGGTAGAAAATGTAACATTTAATTGCTGTTAAAGAAACAAAAGTGATTATTTGGGGTTTACGTAATATTTCACAGTTCTTACTAACTAATAAAGAACACAAGCAATAGGATCTTAATACAATATAAAAACAAACTGTTATTCCTATTCACACTGATTTATTATTTAGTATTATACTTTCATGCATTCATGTTTTTGCACATCCCAGACAAAATATTGAATATTGTTTGTTTACGTTTTTGAATATTTAATTTGTTAGAATGTTTAATTTGTTAGTAGTTAATAAAAATACAACTGCACATTGTTAGTTCAATTTAAAATAATTGTAACAATTACAGCTTTTGATTTTAATAACGTATTAGTAAATGTTGAAATTAGCGCTGTTAAAAAATTAATCGCAATTAATCACATCCAAAATAATAGTTTGTTTACATGATAAAGTATGTGTGTGTGTGTACTGTGTATATTTGTCATGCATATATAAATGTACACACATGCATGCATGCAAGGAAAAAGATTTATTTATATATCTATTTATACATAATATAAATTAGCTATTACTATATAAACAGGTAAAAATAAGTGTGTTAATTTCTATATACATAATAAACCTACACAGTTCACACGTTATGTAAACATCCTTTATTTTGGATGCGATTAATTGTTTGACAGCACTAGTTAAAATGAAAATGAACCAAGACTGATGTATTTTCACTGTTATTTCATGTGTAAAAATGCAGTTAACTAACGTTAGCCAATGATAGTTGCTGATGTTGTACTCACTGGGCACTCGGTTGATGGCCCGAAGAGGTCGAAGAACTCTGACCGTTCGGACCGCAGAGAAACTAACATTCTGCAGGTTGAGAGAATATTCCAGCATCCTGTAAACACACACAAATAAAAAGAGTTTCAGCTTTCGATAAAGCAAGATATTTGATACTAATGAAGATGCATAAGCCCCATTTGCAGTGCATCTGTTACATTAATTTAATTAATCCCGTTTTGGATTTTATTGGAATTTTTAACATCACCTGAAAGCAGAAACTGATCTGATTCTTAAACGGATGAATGTCCTCCATATGTATCACTTACTATGGCGGCAAAGCGTAAAAGGCAAGCAATATTTTCAAATAAACCCTGACAGCCCAGACACATTAGTGGCGTGTTTTCTGCCGAGCTGCCAACGCCATACTGTAGATCAATCGAAAGTTATCAGGATTCATCAAACAATTACACTGAATCGTTTTCAATTAGGTCAAAGAGAGGTGGAAGGAAGGTTAATGTAGAGCTTTCGCAAACAAACACATCCACAGCTGCTCCGCACATGTGAACTTCGGAGCGACGCACATGAAAGAATCGCATGTTTTTGTAGAAAATAAACAAAGTGTGTGTCTCTATGTGCCTGTGAGCTTGCAACCGTGTAATTGCGAGCCCAATAACCGTTTCTGGCCATACAACAACTTAAAAAGCGCAGAATTACAGTATCAAGTTAATACACAAAGCTGATGTCGATAAGCATATGCACATGTTAATGAGGGTTCTCACGGTCACATGGCCTGCTTAGATTAAAGCTGCGTGATCTGGGGTGTTTCTCCATTCTTTCAAATATGGATTGAGTGAAGTCGGTGACGTGCAAACAGTGCGAGCCCCATTAGCCAAGCAGGGCAGTGAGGAAATGTGTTCTGACTTTGTTGCTCCTGAAATGTGCAGAACAGCTTTGAAGGCACTGATTGGGCTTGATGGAAACCAGCTGGCGACTGGACTGCAAAAATAATAACAGTGGTGACTAAGACAAAAATTTGAAGGAATGGGAATGAAGAAAACACGAAAATATCAAAAGGGGAGCACAGGAAGTGGATATGAGGAAGAAAGAGCAAGCCGCCGGCTCTAAGGACGAAACGCCTGTAAAGAAGGAGAGAGACAGGACATGCGTGAGGACACTCCGTAAAAATGTCCCCAGGGACGTACCGTTGTCTGCGTCTAAACAAGGAGGTCATGTGTAAATGTGATATCGTCAACAGCCTCTTACTTCTACCGTACACACATATGAGTCACTAATACGGCTGCTCGCAAACACAGAAAGTGAAGTGTCAGAGCCAGTCAGCACCTAGACCTCACTTCTGTTATCTGTTTGTGTTTGGAACGGCCGTGGTGAAGGATGACACACCTTCCCAGAATCTCTCCGTTTCTGCAAAACACGGTCACACAATCAACAACAGCTCTACACTGCGTATACAATGCCAGTTGCGAGGTCACTATAATAGGAAAAGCATGAGCGAGCCAAGGGTCTCGGATACAAAACAACTGTGGCCTTCTACATCCATAAGAAATCAGCTCGAATTGATCTCAGAGAGAGAGAGAGCTAGCGTGCTGTTGTGTCTTGTTTGAACAGCTCCACAACAGACTATTGAGAGGACTGAAAGACATTTAAATTCCTGCAGCATTAGAAATACCAGCTCTTTTGGGACATACTCCATTTCATACGTTATGAACCAGGGTTGCTTTGTATGATCAATGCAAGATTTGTTGGTTTACGAAGGTTGCAAAAGAGTACATGCGGTATTTCAGATGCTTTACGCTTCCCTTTCTGTCTCTCTAGTCCCTTGTGGTCTTCAAAGCAGGCGTCCTGGCCGCAGTTCAATCAGAGCTTGGTGTCTTCCACCACCTGGCAGGTTAATGAGGCGAGATTCAGAGGAGGTTCACTTCCGAACAATCAGCTCTCCATTAAGATAGAGAAGGAAGATACCCCTAAAAACACACACACATACTCTGTCCTCACTTTCCCTCTCAGTCTGTCCACATGAATTCAGTTCTTTGTCTTATTTATGGTATCTCGTTTTAGACCAACTACAAATATATGAAAAGGGGGATGAGTACGGCTCAGCATGACATGTTTTGTTCACTGTGCTGATGTAGTTATTGTTAAAATAAATAAACATGATTGTCCCTTTGAATTTGTTTTGATATTGCTAATCAGAGGTAGGTTTTAATATGGGAAAAAAATGTTTTATATATAAAGTTTGCTTAATCACGGACCATAACCATACAGAATTTGTGTAAATTCTTTTTAAAACATGATTAATGAAGATCACATTCTTGTTTTTATGTATATTTTATGTATTTATGTGTTTTACACCAAAAAAGAAATTAGTTACATTAATTAAACAATGATGCATGAAACCGATAAAAAAAAAAACAAAGGAAGAAAAAAGAAAACATATTTTTAATGTTACAAACTAGAATACAAAAGTTAAACATAACAAAAATATTAAGCAGCAAAACTTAAAAATTAATAAATAACATTTTTAATGAGTAAGTTAGCATATTAGAATAATTTCTGAATAATCACATAAAAACTGAAGACCGGAGTAATGAATGATGAATATTTATATATTTAAAATCACAATATAATAGCTGTATATGTGACTAAAATATCATGTTTTTTTTTAACTTGTTTTTACTTTTTACATGTGTTTTTTTTTTTTTTTGGTCAAATAAATTTAGCCTTGGTTAACATAAGAGACTTTTAAAAAAATATTAAAAACATTTAAAAGGTAACACACGTTTCTTTTTAGCAACATTCGCTAAAAGCTATTTTCCTAAACGTTGAGGAGAACTCTAGCATACAAACTGCCTCAGAGCTAACAGGTGCGGACTAAAAGCTACAAAACCCTCATTTTGATTTCATGGGTCCTGTCTAGTTGTTTCAGCTCACAAACAGAGACCAACAGAGAGATTTAAACAATATTTCTCCTCATTTTTTAATTTCTGTCTTGTACTTTTCTATTTATTTCTCTCTTAACAATCTCTCAGAGACAATTGCTGTCAGGGGTGCTCTTCTGTTTTTATGGGATAGGACAGATTGATTTACTATGGTCGGAACAGGATAATATGCCCCTAGCCTCGAATTCAGAACAGCAAAAAGACAAGTTCCTTTCTGTTTCTCAAATAAGTGTTCTTCAAGACATTACCACAACACCTAAGCCAAGGAAGAGCCTTCCAAATCAAAGAGAAAGATTGTCTGAGAGGACAACTCTCCCCACCATTTTAATGAGGAATTAAGCCATTTTTGTTCTTTCCTCTCTATCTTTCCCCTTGAGACTATATAGAGTATACTATGTCAACACTGACCGATTCTGGGGCCCTATGGTCGTTTTACAGAATAATAATCGTAATGGAAGCTAATGCAGACATATGACTCGAGAGGATGAAGAGGAAACCAGATTTGCTCTGTGTGCCTCAGCTAAAAAGCGTTCCTCTGATGGGTCGAAAATAAATGAATGAAGGGGACCTGTAACTGGCTTTTTCTTTCAGGAAACGTTTGATGACCTTTGTTCGTAATGCTTTGTCCTTGTCTCGTCCTATTGACAAGGTCTGGGTCTGAACATAAGATGTATCAGCAGCGGGTCTGGAAACAGCCGAAGCACATCATTAAATCAGAAGCAGAGGTGGACATTTGGATTCTCCTCTCCTCCATGAGGACAGTGGTTTGAGAATTAAGAATTGAAACAGCAGATGACAGCAGTGAAATTTGTTAGAATAAAATTAGTTTTCCAAACAAAGCGTCAGTAAAGCAGCCTGAATATTTCATTAATGTTAGCAAATTAAATGAGAACCTAAAGGGATAAGTCATTATTTACTCCGCTCCTCAACCTCAGGTTGCTTCAAAACTGTATGACTTGCTTTCTTGCATGGAACTCGAAAGGAGGCTACAGATGAAGTCTACTGACCTAGCCTGGGCCCGCCCATACTTCATTTGACGCTACATTCACTTCGCGAGCAAAGTTAGTCTGGCAAAGCTGCCGTTTTAGAGCATTTCCGTTCCCAGAAAAGTGGGAACCAATGAGAAACGAGCTCTCTCTCTCAAGCCCCAGGTTCAGGTTCAAGGTACAATAACTTTATGCATTTACACTTTCAGTTTTAAAACTTTGCTGGATGTTTTCATTCAATTAGAGCTGTGTTACACACTGCATGAAAGGTTATTTTCCGAAATTTTCAGAGGCACTTTAATCAACTGGAGTGAGTAAATGATTTTTCTTGCTTATTTCAGTTAGTAAAAGCTAAAGTTTTGCCATCCCTCTCTTTCCCTTTAGGTTAGGAAATGAATATGAGCTTAATGGGTGTGCGGAAGCTTTCAGCCATCTGCTCGTATCTTTGAATGACTGCGTTATCAGTTCCAGGCATCTCCATGTACAAATTTGAGATGAAGAACTTCTAAGATGAAAGCACTGGATGCTGTCCAGTGTCATCAACATCCTCCTGGCCAAATGGCATTCCTGAAGATTCTTAAACCTCAGCACGGAATTCTCATTCAGGCCTGAAGAGACTATTAGCACTGGCGATGTGGGTCATGACCTGATCAGGAGCTTTTACTGTAATTCAATCTAGAGCAGACCTGTCTCCAAACTCTCTGTTGTTAGCTAGAAAATAAAAAAAGTAAACTTCATCACCTTTTGTTGATGGTTTTGAGCAGTGGGCTTGTGAAAGCGTCTTCTGCATGTTCTGGTGACAGTCACACAAAAGACAGTAATTGTCAGCTTTTTTGACATGAACGACGGCAATTACGTTGACAGGTTGTGCTAGCCTTAGAACTATTGACTTGACCAGAAACTGACAGCTGTCTACATGAAACAGAATGCATGTCAGGTCAAACCACCCAGAAGGAAAGTAAATTATCAGCATTTCCTCACCAAGACATTCATGTGAAATAGCCATCACGAAATAGCTAAAACTATTCGTACTATAAAAGTGAAGAAATCTTCAAATAACTGTAAAGCTTTTTTGAATAGTGTCAGTGTCAGTATCATGTCAGTCAATGCCGGCTCTCAGGGTCAGCTTGCTGGGTTTAAAATGAGCAGTGAGTGTGTACCAGAAAAGAGAAAGCGAGTCGAGGGATCTTTCTAAGTTAAAAACCTGAATTTTTCTCAGGAAGAGCCTTCACTCTCTTTTATCAGACATCTTCCAGGCAAAAAGCCAACTACACTGGGGAAAGGAAGGGAAAAGGGGAAGGAGAAAGAAGATGAGGAAGATGAAGAAGCAAAAAAAGGAGGAGAAAGGGATGTACTGTAGAAGTGGAAGTATTGGATGAATATAAAAATGGAAAAGGAAGAAAATAAGAAGTAGAGCCCGACCGATAAAGGATTTTGAAGGCCGATACGGATACAAATATTTTATTTGGATAGACAAATTCTGTTAAGTTTTGATAAATAACAACAACAGCAAAATATAAATTGCTAACAGTATATGAGGTAGCATACTGAATCAGTCAATCCTCAATTGCTCCAGTCCAGCAGAGGCAGGTTTTATATTCAATATTCAGTTATCGGCCATTATAAATGGCGATACCGATAGTTTGGAAAATGCCTAATATCGGCCGATGATATTGGCCTGCCGATAAATCGGTCAGGCTCTAATAAGAAGTAAATATGGATGTGGAAGAAAGACAAAAATGAAGAAGAGTATGTGGAAGTGGATTAGAGGAGGAGGTTTTAGAATTAGCGGAATGACGAAGAGGAAGAAAAAAAGAGCAGACATCTGGGCCTTGCCTTGATGCTGAAGCTTCCAGACTAATCATACATCATATCCCAGATGAGGTACATAACATTCAGCATATCATTAGAGGGACTAATGAAAAGTAATAGTGTAAAAACACCAAGTATTCAAGTAAAATAAATATTTAAGCAAAAATAAAAGGCAAAATTTGTCTTGTATCTGTTTCCTGTCTAGGCCAAAGTTGGCATGAAAACGCATGAGAGAATAACAACTGAAATAATAACATATTGGTTCCTTGTCAAAGTATGCAACATTTGGTAGAGCATTATGGAAAAACTCATAAAACTCACTTCCGTCAAGGTTATGGCAAAGTATGCTAGAAGAAATTCTAGAAGTGCCTTTATACCCAATCTCTCGTTAAAAATCGTAAAAGCTTTTCTGTCTTATATCATTTAAAAAGACTTCGAAACAATCTCTGAAGACACTGTCACAAGCCCAGTGGATTTGGAAAGTTTTGTGTATTTAACTCGGTGTGTGTGAAGACTCTGTGAATAGGAAAAGGGCAGACTAATTTAAAAGCAATTCAGCAGAAGTTGCCAAACCGCTGCGGGTGTCTGAAACTGATACCTTGTCTTGGTGGGGTGTATTGAGGGTCCGCGTTCTCTAAGGGCTTGCTTTGAAAGATTGAGAAGAGAGAAAGCTCGCCTCAATGTCTCTGCAGATGAGGCACACAAAGACATACGATCCACAGCACAGCAGCCAAGATCTTTCGACTTCTATAAGCTCTCTGGCTCACCTCAGATACAACAAAACAGAGGATTCAGCAAAACAATGTCTGAGCGAAGGGGCTTTTGGAAACCGAACCATCTCGTTGAACCACCAACACCAATTTATTCACATAGTAAGCAGGCTAAAGTGAGTTTTAGAGTTGTGATTTACTGCGTCAGAATGTTCTCCAAAAGGAAAAAAAAAGACACTAAATGTTAACCTTTAAACTAAAACAAATGGTTCATATAAACCATGCCTCCAAGTTCTCTGGTTTATAATGAATTACACTTTTTTATGTTACTTGGCCTGCCAATTTTTACCAAAGCCCAAAAAATAAATTAAACTTAGTACTAACAAACAAAACCTGTGGTTCTGCCATGATTTTTGGACAGGGTACTACGTTGGACACTGGACAAGTAACACAGCTTTTTGGACAAGTCACTGTAGTACTGCTATTGATTTCTGGACATGTCCTAAAGCAGCACCATGGTATTCTCGAAAGTCCTTTGGAGAATCATGTGAATGCCATTTCAGAATTACGGTATAAATCAAAAACCATGGTACCTGATACCATGCTCCAGATTCTTCATAAAGAACCACAACTGATGAGAATATGTAAGATGATATCGACTGTCATTAAGTACTGAAGGAGTTGCTGGTAAGCGTTTCATCTGGAGAAGTATCAAAACCCTTGAGGAAACTAGTTTTTGCGCCAACAGTGGAACAAGCCAGCAGTCTGTCACTCTTGCATGGTTATCTTGTGTACACACTTTGGATGTTGTCTCCTGAAAGTGCTCCTATACGGTCCATATGCTGGGATGATTTCCATCTCAACAAATAATCCTATGAGATTACCAACATGACACATGAGGTTAGGTCAGAGCTAGTAAATCTGGCAATAAAGCCCAAGCTTCCACTGAGTCATGACTGACAAGCTTCACGGAATGGGAATGGGAGTCCTTGTTTCTTGGAAAGCACACATCACATAACAAACCACAAATCTTTTATTCGCTGAGCAGTTTGTCTTTCCTGACCTTTCATGGCTTTCTCAAAAAAAGTTGATGATACACATCATCTATTGGTGATACACATTTTCTTTACTGTATTTCCCAAGGCACACATTTACACAACTAACTGCCTGTATTTAATACCAGTCTCTTTATTTTATGGTGTTCATAAACCCATGTTCATTGATTCGGGGTTCACCCTAAGGTGCCTCACACAACAGCATGCCCTATTTAGGAGACTTGAGACACACACATACACAAAGATAAAGATAATTTTGACACTCACACAGATACATTGAAGAAATTCATATTTGCAGCTAACCATGTGTGACGCACTAGCTGATGACAGATAGAACTAGCCATATCCCAATTCTGTCATTGTTTACTTATCCACATGTTCCCAAGAGAAACATAAATATACTTAAATGTACTTGAAATGCATTTATTTTATGCTACAGTCAGTACACTACAAATACATTTACATGTTTATGTACTCAAAAAATAAGCAGCAATTGTACTTTTAGGTTTACTAAAAAAATATACTTTACTGGGTTTAAATATACTATAAATATACTAAAATACTTACTAAATATACTTTAATTGTGCAGAAGTAGTGCTTAAGTTTAACTAAAGATTGCGCTAAATGAGAACTATTGCAAGTATACTTGAGGTACACTTTAAATATCTTGTATTTAAATACCAATATTATTAAAATATAATACGATCCTCTTCAATAGTGACATAAAAACACACAAATTAGGCTTAATATTAGGAAATGTGCTGTAATGATACTGTCTGTGAGCTCCCATTCCATCACCTGTTTTCTGGACTACCTTACCCATCAGCCACCACACCTTCACACCACCATGTGCCTCACATTCACATGGACTCAATTCCCCATCATGCACCACGCACTCACACCTGTTTCAGATTTGCTCTCACACTTGCTCGCAATTATCCACACCCATACCTTCACTACACACTGCATTTAAGCTGGACTCTATTATTCGCGAAGTCTTGTTTTTGCTATTGCTGAAAATTCTGAGCGGTCTTTCTGATTGATTCCCTGTTTATCTTGACCTTGGATTGTATACCATTTCTGTGATTGTTATCTGCCTTCCTCGAACCCTGCCTGTGACATCTACTCTGCCTTTGATCTCCTTTGATATTGTCTCTGCTCCTTCTGACCACGCCTGTGCGACTATTCTAAATAAATACTGCAAAAGGATCCGCACGTCCCCGTCTCCTGCGTTACATGTGCATTGTGAACAAGTACTTAAAATACAGTTTTTGTTGTTTTTTTATAGATATTTTATGTTTGTATACTACTCTTTTAATAAGCATGCTGTTATTTCCACTGGGTAACATGAAATAATAATTTTATTAAAGAATTTTCATGTATCTCTTTAATTTCAATAGTGAAATTTTAAGCTCCAAAAATTCATTATTATAATAATAATATAATATTATAATACTATTATTCTAAAGCCACAAGAGAAAGGGATTTATTTTACATAATATACATGGTCAATATGAACTGTCACCGAAAGAACAAGAGCTTCATGAAGTTTCTTTAAAAGTATTTTGCATGTGTTTCATGAGTAAAACACAGGTTTGGAAAAACAGGAGGAGGATTAAACATAACTATTATACATTTTTAGATAAACTGCTTCTTGAGTCAAAACATCTGATCATATCAGCCTCATGATAATAAATTGTGAACACATTTTTTAAAAAAGGAAAAAAGTACACAACTGTTCAAAAGTTTGGAGCCAATAAAATATTTTAAAGTTTATTATGACCACCATGCTGCATTCGTTTGATCAAAAATACTGTAAAAACATGTAATTGTACTGTGAAATATTACTTTTTTAAATACTATATAAATAATATAGTTCAGTGTCACATAATTGAGAAACCCTAATAAGCTGAATTAGACACTTTTTTAACATTTCTGATTATATCCAATGTTGAAAATGATTGTGCTCCTAAATATTTTTGCTGAAATCGTAATACTCAGGATTTTAATAATTTGGGATTTCGGGATTCTTTGATGGATAGAAATTTCTAATTAAAAAAAAAAACAGTTCCAGGACTCACCCAGCCAACACAATGAAGAAGTCTAGCCGATTCCAGGTGTCTCCAAGGTAACATTTTTTCCCAAAGATTCCCAGTGCAACCATCTTGATTATCATCTCCACAGCAAAAAAAGCAAAGATGAAATCATCAAAGTCCTGAGGGGAGAGAGAAATATTCAAAGGGTTAGCAAAATCTTAAAACGCTGAACTGGCCAAATCAGAGTTTGACCAGGAGATACAACTTAACTTGCACTTATTTAAAGACAACTTATAAATAAAGAAATAAACCCTCCAAAGGCATATGCAGATGAATATTAAATTTCCACTTTGATGTCACAGCATAATGTGTGAGTGTGTGTTCATGTACTAAGGGGCTATAAGCCTTGACTCATCTTTACATAGATGTCTCAGTAAGTCTGAGTGGGCACAAACAGCCAACTCACCCAAATCTTTACCCATAAATCCTCTGCTTACACGATCAGAAATGTGCCATGCATTAAAATAATCTTACTAGACAGGGAAAAAAGATCAATAAGGAATTTTTAATGAATATGCATAGAAAATACAGATATAAACAGAAAGCATTTTTGTTCTAAAAAGATACATTTTTAAAAGTTGCACTTCTGTCACATGAGACGTGAATACAACAGTCAAAGACGTCCCTCTAGAGCATGTTTACATAGAAAAACTATTAAAAAACAGCATAATGGAATGAAGAAAATATGTTGTGTGTGAACGGCCCCTCAGTCTGTCAGTAAATTAAGTTGTGCTAATAACCATATAAACTCAGTATGACTGTGACAATGTTATTCTCTGTGAAACTCCTCTGCAAAGACTAAAACATATATTACGTAAGGCAATTATGAGGAACACGTTTTCACTTTACTGAATATTCAGCTTATTGTTGTTGAATAATGATTTGTTGATTAGGACCGCATGCATGGAAGGGAAATCTGCTAGACTGGTGACCTGTTCAGACCTCCTTTAATTTAATCTCAACAATAGATGGTGCATTTCTGGACCTTATGAATAAATTGCTTTTTTAAACATGCATTTTTCTTAGGCAGACGCAAAAAGCAGTTCTAAAGTAAAGACCACAGACCGGGTCCTTGAGACATCAGCGGCTATACAGTATGAACTCAGAGACCATCGTTTCCTCAAGGTTGACTGCCAGTGAAAGACACCTGGGCATTCTCAGCCAGCGAGGACATTAGTCAAAGCTCTTAAGCGAGGGACTCCCTCCACCCAAAGCACTTGCACTCTGAAAATGCAGGGAATGTTAATTAAGCCGCAGTGAGGAGAGCATTTACTGTCGCGTTGGACAATATTCAGAGCCAAGCATTAATGTATTAACTCATCCCTGATCTACTTGTCTTGTACATTGTGGACAGTACTTGCCAATTCAAAGTTAATGGTAACACACAACACATCAACAAACAATGCTGTCAGGAAGAGGACGAGGGGAAAATCTGCAAGCTTTCGTCTCGCATTAATGGTTTGGGGAAGAGACTGTCTGTTAAGACAGAGATCTCGTAAGACCAAGCCCTAATGTTCTCTAATTATCTGCCTTAATGTGAACATATGGTGAACACATAAAAACTAAATAATAATAATTTTGCTATAAATAACACAAAAATCATCACACTGAAATCTTACTTTGAAAAAAGGTTCTGCCCTGTAGATTAAGACTGCTCAAAATAATTCGGCTCGACCAGTCACTATTTTTGGCAGCATATGAAAAAAAGCAATACTTCAGCATAGAGACCAATTCTAAATATTAACTAGATGCTTATTAGCATGCCTATTATTAACATATTTGCTGTTTATAAAGCACATATTCTGTATGATCATATTCTACCTCTCTAATCCTAACTAATGCCTAAATTTAACAACTACCTTCCTAGCTATTAATAAGTATTAAATTTAAGTTTATTGAGGCAAAATTCATAGTTAATGGTTTGTTAATGGAAAGAATTGGCCCTTAAAATGAAGTGTGACAAAATAACAATAATAATAATATTAATAATAACAACATATATTTATCTAATAACTCATATATTAATCATCTGTGTTCTTATAATGCAATATATTGAAAGAAAATAATTTAAGTGTGTTTTTTATTAAATATTTTCTAAATATTTTCTAAAATAATTAACAGTAAGAAAAATGTGTTTATGAATTTAGAAAATAAATAAAATTATAATTACAATAAATATAAATACATGTTTTTTAATTAAATGTTTTAATTATTGTTTGAAAATAATTCTATTTTACATTTACCAGCTTATAGCTGTGCTAAATAAATAAATAAAAAATATGTAACTGTATTATGTTTTTTGTAAAAATAAAATTAAAAAAATAAAATAATGAAATTATTTTTAATAAATACATAATAATTCAATAAATACTATACTTAAGACAAGGTCAACAAATGTAACATTTAGTAATAACACTTTACTGGACTGATAAGGCAAAGAAAGTCCATGAACTGGCCCAAAACACTTTTATTCATCCCTATTGTTGGTCCCTGCATTATTGACCGATCTTGACCCTAATATTTCAAGAGAGATGGATGCATCTTAAAAGTATCGTACAAGTGTGAAAAACCAGCAACTGTCAAATAGCACGTTTTTATATATGTGTTGTTCACAGTCCATGTAGAGCTTCTGGCTCCCACAGCTGTGTGCGTGTGAGTATAAATCTCTACAGGCCTTTCTACGGTTCAACAGCTCCCTCCAAAGATAAACGACGCAGAGAAGGGGAACCCCTTGACAAAACACTCTCAGAGTCTCCACACAGCCAGAAAGCTGAGCTCAAGGGTTAAATATTCTCTACAGCGCTTTCCTCCCTCTCCCTTCCTCTCTCTCTCTCTCTCTCCTCTCTCACACACACACACCCCCTACACACTATATGAATATCTTCCTCTTTATACTTCCCTGTCTCTCATCTCCTTTGTTTCTGAGAGCCTCTTCCCATATTCCTCCTCCCCTCCTTTTTCTCACCACATCTCATCCACCCATTTCTATTTAATACATGTCATCTTTCTCTTTCATATTTCTGGGGAAGCATTCAAAAATAGCTCGGAGAAAGAGTCAGTCTCATCCGCGCGTGTGGAAGCGAGGGTGTTTGCAAGTGTGCGGTGATCTTTTGGCACTGAATAAATCTTCTCGTGGTATCCTCTTTGTTGTACAAATAGCTGAGTGGTGTATTGTCTGTGCTGTGAGTAGGTTATTCTAGTGCAACTGATGGCCTTTCCTCTGAGAAAACAATTCTTTAAATCCAGAACTTCTTCAGACCATCCGTCCACCCCCACAAATGCACACACTCACACACACAAAGACAGGAGGAGGAAGCTGCAACATACATGCGCTGAGGATAAACAAAAATATCTTCTGTCTTCTTCATACTAATTCATCTAATTCATGTGTGCGGAGAGCGGTTGCTATGCCGATGACATCATGGAGTCTAGAAGGAAAGTGGAGAGACGTGTACAATGCAGCAGGAAAACACCAATCATCACACAACCATAAATCAACACAATAATGCACATTTAGTCTCTCATATTTGTCCTACATTGACATCTGTTGATGAAATATTCTGCTTTCACTAAACATTTAAAGAAATAGTTTATCCTCAAATGAAAATTCTGTCATCATTTGCTTGCCCTCATGTCATTCCAAGTCTGTATGATTTTTTTTTTGTGTGTGTCAATCTCAAAATAAGATGTTTGTGCAGCAATTTTGTATACAATGAAATTAAATGGTGACCACAAGGCCAAATAACAATGATAAAGGGACTATGAAAATATGATAAAAATATGACGATAACTACAGGAGTTTAATAACGATAATGAAATAGGGGGATGATTTTTATGAGCCAATTTTTACAGCTGATGAGTGATAAAAACATAGAGAGCCAATCAGAATCCATCCAGCTTTAAAAAGTTCAAGCATTGAAAGTGGCAAACAACATAACTGCAACATAAACTAATAATAAACTGAACGTGTTGATGCAGTTATTGCCTTAGTTATCTTTATAGTTATTCTAAACAACATATACAGTAGTTATTCTAAACAGCCAAAATGCATAACTACCTTTGGGGGGTTTTTTAATGACCTTTAGCCTATTAAGCTATTACAATGCTTCACAGTATTTTAGAAACAGATCATTCATTGAACAGATTAGTTTTACGGTGTTTTTTGTTCTTCCTGGAGCTTGACAGCCCCTGGTCACCATGTAGTTGAAAGAAATAGAGTAGCCTGAACATTCATCAAATCTCCATGAAGGAAATACAGCCATACACTGATAATATGAGGGTAAATGATGCCAGAAATGTAAGGATTTCTACAGATTTTGTCCATACACACAGTTGTTGCCAAGAATTGGGCTACTTTAACGGTCTTTCCGAGGGATGTTTTTCATGTCCGCAGGTTGGAGCGAACCCAATAACATGATATTTAGCCACTGGAATGCAATATTTATCAGAGGACCTATGCCAAAAAAAACGTGTTTTACCCCACGGAAATACAATTTTTTACGTGAATACCCCATGAAAAGCAATTGGACTAGTTTTGGGCTAATTTTGAGTATCAATTTTGGGTGGATTTTGTAGTGAAAACCTGGCAACCCCGGTACACTCTTAAAACTAAAGGTTCTTTATTGGCATCAATGGCTCAACAAAGAACCTTTACCATCTATAGAATGTTTAAAGATTATTAGAATGAATAATCGATTATTAGAATAGATTATTAAAATGTTCTTCGCATTAAGGAAAATGGTGGTTTTAAGAACTGTTCAATGAAAGGGAACGTCTCGGTTACGTATTGTAACCCTGGTTCCCTGAAGAAGGGAACGGAGACGGCACGTCGGTGACCGACGAATAGGAATCTCGCTTCGAGATGGCAAACCTACTATGCGTGTATATAAACACGCCAATGAAATTGGCATATGCTGATTAATATCCAGCTGCACCTAATCGCAGCGCGAGCAT
>JAUCMU010000021.1:8838056-8854278 GCA_032275025.1 Enteromius treurensis | reverse complement strand
TCAATCGTTCTGCTTGCATAATTAAATAATTACGAATCATTACTGCATGTTCATTTATTTACTCTGTACAGGGGCTCTGGTCTTGCTGTTGGGGGTTTACTCTGTGATAATGACTGGCTGCTTGCATCTCTATATAGAAACTCCCATAGAAACCTATGCAAAGATTGAGATAATAAGGAAGTTGCCAGGTGCATTTCAGTGAAAACAACCTACCCACCACATGACACATTAGCCAGCAAGTTGTCAAAAGCTCTTCCTAAAGTTGTCTACTTATATGCCTTTTTTAAAAAAATCTACAGCAACCAAAGCAATATTCGCACTAGGAAAAACAGCGGTAGAGCCTTTGGCAACTCATAAATGCCCGTAGGATTAAAAGGGTTAATGAATGTAGCGAGTCACAGACATTGCAAATGTTTCCCTTGACAGCAAGCAGTAATAAAAGATGAAATGGAGAGCGTCCTGTGGACAGTAATATTCACACAAACTCCTAGAAACAATAAATGAGAACACTGGAACATGTGCTTATAAATTATTTCATAAAGTGTGGCTTTATTTTGGAAAAACAAAGCATGGAATTCAAAAAATAAAAAGCCTGAATTTAAGCTTAGAAATGCTGTCTGATCCTTAACGGGTATCTCTATGCTTTTGAAAGCTTCTCAGTGGGCCGTGGCTCACATACAGATGCACACAGAACATCCCTCCCTACATTTCCACCGCTCACCGTGAGCAGACACGCGTCTTCTCTCACGTGGACCCCCTTCAACCATCGCTGGAGGAGTGTAGGTGGGTTTCACTCACAGTCAGCGGTGAGATCAAAACCTCATCAACTCTTTATGTTGTGTTTATGTGGCGCCCAATTCCCACATGAGGCTCCCTTCATGCTCTGAAAAGCCTCACTTTCACTCTTCTGACAGCTTGGAAGAAAGTAACAAGGCATAAAGATATGGCGTGTGTATGTTTGTGTGTGCAGTTTTTCCAGGTCGATTTTGCAGACTAATGCTAGCAAACACAGCTGAAAGAGTGACAGAGGTGGGCTGAGCAAGCAACATGCTCTAATTTGTCAAGCTCCAGAGTTCGGGTATAAACTTATCTTATGCAAAGTAATGAATATATGAGGGGGCGTCCTGTATATGCAGGATGCAGAACTATCGGGACATTCATATCATACAATGATAATGAAGCAAGCTAAATAATAAAGTCAAATGCAACTCCTAGAAATGCACTGGTTTGAACAGACAAACATAGTATTTTCATATGACCATCTGTTCATTCATTTGCAATATCTAACTGTAATTTCTATACTTTTAGTCTAAATGTGTGCATGCAGGCGCTTGAAATGTTTAGTGGCCCTTTTTCCAGGGTCTCAAGAGCCCATATGGATGACTGCCATGCCTGGTTAATAGCCATATTTTATTCGCCCTATGTTTAATTCAAGGCTCTTGGCATTAGCTATGTTTCATCCCAGGCTTTTACATTCTCTAGTGTCGCGAGTCCTGACATGGCCCTTTGCTGGGACCCTTGCAGGATTAAGTCTGCTGGTGCCACTGTGCGGAAATGTTCATCCTGTAACCATTCCGTGCTATTATGAGCGTATTGTACGCTCATTAGCAAAGGACATTTTATTTCCAACCCCATCCTGAGAATTAAGTAGGCTTTGAAACATGGTCAAACTATCACACCAAGTCAAAAAACATGCATCAATTATGAAGCAAATGCATCATGGCCATTTAAATGTTGACAATTTAAGTTGAGTATGTTTTGAATGCAATGCAATGCTACGCATCAATAAATAAATAACATAAGTAAAGTTAGGAGTAATAATAGGGGAAAATGTTTAAGATTTAATGTTAATAATGAAATGAACACACAAATTAAAACATAATTGTGAAATAAATAAATATTGTTCTTAATTAAGGACAGACATTATTAAATGTAAATAGTGTCTACATGAAAGGAACATTTCATAAATATTTTTATGAAACACACAAGCAAAGAATCAAAAAAGAAATGCATAAAGATGCTAAATAAGAAAATGAATTGAATAATTCACAGTAAGCATATTGGAAAGGTGTCTAAATTATAAAAAGATAATAATAAAATAAATGAAACATGCAAAATACATCAAATGTACTCCTAAATAAAAACAAAACAAACTAAAAAAAATCATCGTAAAAAAAGTAAATGAATGAAAATAAAAATGAATGAAAATAAAATGAATAAAAATGAATGAAAATAAATGAATGAATGAGTCAACTTAGGATGAAATTTAAATTCTAATAATGCTAAAATAAACAAATTATTAAACAAATCAGTACACATAGAAAATAACAACAAAATCTAAACTATAATAATAATATGTATATGATATATTATAATATACATTACATAGGTTTCCAATTTAAGCAGCTTAAAAAAAAACAATATATATATATATTTTAAATATCTTGATTGACAGAATTAACCAAGATTAATCGAGATTCTCCAGATCTCTCATGTCAGAGATGAATATGACACAAGATAGGCTTGACTTTAGTCAATATTTTAGAGTCATGAAGCTCACATCTGACACATCCTCATTCCTCAAACAAGCCCATCTGTCAAACGTCTGCAATGTAAAAGACTAAAGCTGTGAAAACAAGCCAGAAATGTAATTCTAGGGACTTGGGAAAGGGTCTGTGGGGAATGTAAATGTTTTTATGCCACACAAGCTCCTTTCTCAAGTGCACTTAAAGTTTAACTGTAAAGTTAGCTGCAGTCCTCTAGGGTGAACAGAGAAGAGTCTGAGGTAAAACTCACACTGGCCTCTCTTAAAGGAACAGTGCACCCAAAAACTACAATTTTGCCATGTTTTCTAAAAATTATAAAGGTACTGGGTAACAGTCATTAGAAGATATTGTGAAGAATGTAGGTAACAAAACAGTTAGCCATTGACTTCCACAGGATTTATTGTGGTATAAGTCTATGGCTACTGTGAACTGTTCGGTTACAAACATTTTTCAAAATATCATCTTCAGTGCTCAATTATAGAAAGAAACGCATAGAGGTCTGAAATAAACTACAGGATGAGTAAACGATGACCGAATTGATGTTTGGGATAAACTATTCCTTTAAAAATGACAGTCTCGTCAAGTGCACAGAGTCCTTTGTTTTCCTCGCTGTTAACGCTTAGTCCTGCATGACCTCCCAGATAAAAACACAACAGAAATAAAACCATTTCATTTCTGCATCAGCACGGATGTGGAGCAAAGTATTCCGAAACAAAACAACAGAAGAGAGAGATGTATGAAGGGTTAGCGAGCATTTGGAGGTGTGCGTTCTGTGCATAACTACAAGATGAGCCTCTTAGCGAGTGACGGAAGTATCTCAAATTGTACAATATGTAAAGCACACTTCATAATTCATTGAAGCCTGCTTTGCTTCGAGACACTAAATGCCATATACTTAAGTGTTTAACCTAGTGAGAAATTGAGACGTAAATATTTTTGCGTCTTCTTTTATGTACAGATGCTTCAGGGGCCGTGGTCCAAAAGCATTTGCCAGGTTCAGCTGTCCATCTAAAAAGGAAGCGAGAGTTTGAGACAAAATATTATAAACCCTCAGAAGCAATTTAAAGGCCAGATGGCTATAAAAGCATTTAGATTTCCTCAGCATCTTCTCTTTTGAGTCAACTTTCTGGAACCGGCAGTTCTGTTACAAGATCAGAAATCTCTGTGGATCAGGGAGGAAGGAATCTAGCGGTGGAACGCTGACAAAACGAGACATCTGACTGAAGTGGTGCTAAAAGAGCCACTCTCTGCGCCACACCAGGGAGCTGCTTAAACTAGGAAAGTTTGTGAGGAGCTGTTGCTTGTTTGTTAAGTGTAAAAATCCAAATTCAGCTAAAAATAAAAGACTGAACTTCCGAGGAAAAGATAGGTTCAAAATTAGAAACTCACTGTGGGACACAAACAAAACACGCTGTTCTAACCAAAACACATGGATAAACACGCATTGCTGGAGAGGTGAAACGGTCAAGATCTGAAAATGGTTACTGTGTTTGTTAACCTGCTGTATTGATGTTTAAGAGTTAGCTTCCAGCACAAGCTTGAAGCACAACAAAGTCGGGCTAAGCAATTTGGATGCTTTTTAGACTTTTGAGTATGACAAATAGATATCCGGATATTATCTGAAAAAATAGTTTTTTTTCCCTCCAATTAGTGAAACCATAATTTCAATCAAACAGCTGTTGTCTGCAATTAAATTCAACACTAGATGTAAGAAATAAAACACAAAAGTCTCGTTCAGAATAATCAAGGTACATGGCATTTCACTAGAGAAACACAAGGGTAGATTTCAATTAAAATGAACCAACAACAAAAATATTTAAAGTGGATAAATATTCTGTTGTGGCACAATTTAAATGAATTCATTCCGGTTTTGACCCATATACATTATATAGAATGTTTAATAATCACACTTTTATTGTTTTTTTATTTCTTTATTTTATTTTTATTTTCTTTATTTTAGTTCTTTTTATTTATATTGTTTGATAAAATCTTTTTTTACCACAATTATTATAATTTTATTGCCAAGTAATATATAATATATACGTAATATATACTAAGGTAGTTTTTGACTTAGGCCCATCACTTGTCAAATATTTGAAAACATATATTGGTTATATATATGTATTTTTATCTATCTATATCTATATCTATATATATATATATATATATATTTATTTTTTTTTTATTTTTTATTTTTTTTACCTGATAAATAAAATGTGATAAATAAACAGACTGGCATAACTAAATGAATAAATAATGATGATCATAAAAATGTATTATAAATGTAATTTAAATTGCTTTTCCAAGCCACAATTCAAATGAATGAAAAATATTTTAGAAATATAAATGAAATAGTTATGTGATTCCCTGAAAATTTAAAACAATTAATTAAACTACTTCAATGCCACTGTTGCCAAAATTAAAATCATGATGATAAAATCGAGATGATATTAAAATAAATAAATGCTAATACTTGGAAATTGTAAGACTGCAACACAATTACCAATAAATTTAAATGCCAAATAAATGTGTTGCTTTATTTTATATCACCAGCAAAAACGTTGAGAATTTTCTATATAATGCTCAGCCTTACTAACCAAAAATAACATCAAAAAGTTTTAAAATCGTTTGTGTTATATCTTAAGAGTCGATGCTTGAATTCCACCATCACTGCTAAGCCAGGCAAAACTAAGAATCAAAGAGCCATGACATCAAGTTAAGAGGGCAATAAGGAATAATTGGAATGTGCAAACAATTCACACTTACAGAGGCTGTACACGCAGACAGCAAAGCATGTTGTGCCAAGAGACAACGATTTTCTGCCGCGGAGCATTAGCTTGTTCATTCGCTCAATTAAGGCCCTGTTTGTATTGCACAGTACCTCAATGTGTCTCTGTCTTTTCTCCATCTGCCTCAGACTCTTCAAAGCGTTGAGTCCACTTAGTCCAATAAAGATGAATGAGACACTAGAGTCAGTTAAGATCCTCTCCTCTAATGCTTCACTAATCTGTAAAGCAGTGTTCACTTTAAATCCTATAGACAATATCTTAAAGTCCTCATTCACTCTAGAAATAACTAAAGCTTTACAAAAACACATGCTAGTTACTGTATTTTCCAAATTCCTTGACTGACAATCAAAACTACTTAATAAGTAACTTAAATAATGTATATAAATAGCAACACAATTCATAATTGATTTTAAAAATGGTAACTATCACATACGTCTGCAGAGAATCCTGGGTGATAGATATGTTATAAATTGTGTTAATAAAGTCTATAATATCAAACCAGCATGATTCTTTCGTTTTCCTTCACTCAGAATCCAGGATATACACACACGTGCTGAGCAGTCTATCAAATTATTACAAGATCAGCCCTGACTGCCACTCAGTTGAGCACGTTTTCGCTGATGCATGCTGCCCCCTGTGACGGCTGTGAGCTATGCTTTGACACCTGACACGGGTGTTTTAATTGTTCAAAATAACATGGAAGTGCTTCCAAGGGAGATGTGCTCAGGAGTGCAAAGACCTGATTCAGCATCAGGAAGCAGAGAGTTCCCTTGCTAGGATTAGCTGCTTTGATGTAGCAGGAAAGACCAGAGTTCATCCTTGTAGAGAGATTGGCAAAAACTCGTCATCTGAATGTGTTACTCTACTACCCTCAGTTAAAGTGCTTTTCAAGATGTTTGACAGTACATCAGAACACTGTATATCTTTATCATAATTTAAATCAATCACAACACTATTATCAGTTAATAGAGATGTGTTTCTATAGATTGTAGCAAAGTGATTTGTATTAATAACATAGACAAATGTGAGGATTAGGCTATTTATCCATGTACAAATTTATGATGATGATGATAATTATTATTATTTTTAAGATGCAGTTCTGCATGTAACTACTAACATTTCTTGAAAAATATTAAATGCCTATATATATATATATATATTTTTTATTTATTTATTTTTTTGCTACTAAAAGGTCTATAAATCATAAGTTAATAATATTAATAAAATACAAAATGTTATAATTAATTGTTTTAAAATGCAAGCAAACAAAAAAGAATAATTCTATAAACTAGTAGAAAAATAATTTCACTTGAATTAAATACATAAATGAACAAACAAACAATGCATTAATCTGTCCAATGCATTTATTAAACATTATGACTAAATGCTTTCAAGGTTTCAGGAGCTAGATAACTTCAGATAAGAAAGGGTTACCTGTTAAGTCTTCAGACCGTAGAGCTTATTTTTGCTATGAACCAATAAATTGGTTGCTATACCGTTTTAATGCCTGTCATCAAAACAGTAATTGAGACATTATTCTGCTGAACTATGAGTCTTCATGATGAAAGCCAATGTTGCCTAGCAACAGACATTTCAGAGCACAAAGGAGCAGAGGTGTTTCCTGGCTCGAGTCTGCTGTAAGCATGTGAGTTTTCCACTGGCACAATGGGAAATGTAATATATATACAGCTAATGACATGCAAGTATGGACCCCAAGACACTGCTAAAACTGGGAATTAAGTAATGGGATTTAATTGATCTTAACTGCATTTGGCAACTTACATTCCCACTCACACACTTCAATACACACAGACTAAACTCTCACACAATGATGAAGCATGTAGCTCACTTATCTGAAACAAAATTGCGTTTGTTCTGGTCTCAAATGAGAGTACATACTGCCTCATCTGTGTCTCTAATGGTGCTGCAAGAGTGACAAGGCCAATGGCTGTGTCAGAGCATGGTGGCATCTGCCTCTTGCCAACAGGACCCCTGAGGCATGGAGACAATCAGGTCGGCTCACCCCTCGTCTTCCCTCTCTCCTGTCCTCCAACGTCTCCTCAAAGCCTACGGCTGCCTGTCTCCAGGGCATAGGTGCTAACTGATAAGCCATTCGTGCACATCGACACAGGGAAACAGAGTTTTAGTGGAATTTTATTTTAAATTGGAGTAGGTTCCCGCCATATGAGATTATCACACGGAAACCGATATTGATAACTAAGGCTATGCCTAGGAGCATTATAAAAACCACTGCACCTACTAATCCTCCTGGAAAACTGAACAGCCCCAAAAAAAGGAAAAACCAAGAAAAAAATGAAGGAAAAAAATCTAAACGGGTATACTGTTATTATATCATTTCAAATAATAACATTACATTATTTTTTTATTATTATTACTATTAAATAAGGCACATTTAGCAACATTTTACAACTGTTTTCTTCCCTTTTGACACCAATTTTGTTACAAATCTATTATTATTATATAAATGGTGGGAAGATGATAAAATGACTCTCCTTCTAAATATTTATTATTTTCATTATTATAATTAATGTTAAAAAGAAGTTGAAAGATTATGATTATTAATATTATTATTACAAAATATTATTAGGATTATGATTGTTATGATTACTATTATTCTTGTAGTGAATCAGACACTTAAGATTTGATCGGAACATTGAAACCTGAGGAGCAGACTTCCACAAAGAGGCCTCAAGACAACAGGAAGACTTAAATCATTGATATGCATAACGACATATAATATGTAATCCACACCTTGAACTATCATGTGTTAATCACTCATTGTATATGTATTTTGAATAACTATTGAATGGCTTATAGTTAAATATCCGTGTTAAGTATGGTTTTGCTTCAATCTTCTTGCTTGAAATGTTCCCACCAATTCTAAGTAAAATGTATCATATTCGTATTATAGAAATCATGTCCAAAATTATATTCTGCAAGAGCGGGAAAAATCGGACTATGTGACTGATAAAATTTGGATTTAAGATTTTAGTATGCTTTAAGCCCGTTTTTAAAACTATGCTCTTGGCCACCTTTTGCTTTCTTTAAGAGCCGTTCCACGTGCTCCAGCGCGCACGCCTGCTGCTGCCTAACCACGATAATAAAAAAAAAAAATCTAGTCTCGTTACTTTATTTCTTTGCCTTTTCCCTTTACGTGAGAGTTTGTGTCAAGTCAAGTCATATTTATTACTATTATAATAATTATTATTACTATTAATATGAATGTATGGAAGTATATTATACACACAAACATATATACATGCACAGTTAAAATAAGGTATACATTTAGAAAAATTAAAACTCTGTAGACAAGTGCTTATTTTCTTTGTATGAAATAAAAAAACAAATAAAAAACAAGAAATGGATGGAACTGTCCTAAATGTAATAATAATAAATAAGCATCATCTTCTACTGTATGGAAGTAGAAGTGGAACTAATGTCTACTATTTTATTAGCCTGAGAAAATATTGTGTGTCTTCTCTCAGATGTGTGAAGAAAGATTAGATTAACACAGGTATGGAATTGATTGGCTTTTGATCGATTTTCAGAAGGCCACGTCTCCTAAATACATGATCCAGACTCACAATAGCAACGGAAATCTTTTATGAAGAGAGAAGATCATCCGTCAAGAAAATTGAGCTGAATGGCAATATGAACATTTCCCAAATGTGCTATCGGAGAAGATCATTCTCCATCAGTTTGCAATGATTATGGTGATTGTCAGTGGTCATATTTTCATAAACAGAGAGTATCTTTCCTCTTCCATTACAGTAAATGTAACAAATGTACAAAATTCCCTGTTATAGGAAAGGTGTGCGTATTAATACATAAAAAAATGTTAGCCAGAGCACATCTTCCTATTTCAAAGCGTTAATATTTTACAACTGTGACTGAATGAAGCAATCATGGCACCCAGCACCATCTGCAAGTAAATGACAGATGCTGAAAAATATGATGTTTATTCACTTGTGCGTGATCAGGAATACAAAGAAAAATTCCCAGCTATGCTAAGGGATAATGAATAAAACATTTTAAAGCCAAAATACGGACGACATCTCATTAGGATCAGAATGCTGACACAAAGGGGCAAATATATATTTTTACATCACAGAGCAAACAACAAAAGCTAAGATCCTGAGAGCAAACTGGTCCCAGTTCAGTGGGCTGCTTCCTTTTAAAATGCAGTCTCTTCTCTGAGGTATACGCGCACACTTGAATTACAAAACAGAGACAGGTCACATCCATGCTAGATCACTGAACACAGCCAAACATGCGGCGCATTAGAGCCAGTCATGGTTGTGGTTAACGCTCTGAAAATCCCCTTCAGAGTTACAATGCAATTCTCATACTGGCTTGCTTTGCGTTGAAGTAAGCATGGAATCAAAACTAATGCCATCTATCTATCAGAAAGCTCTCAGGTTTAATACAAATATTTCAATTTGTGATCTGAAGATGAAGGTCTTACAGGTTTGGAATGACCTAAGGATGAGTAATTATTTTTTTGGTGAACTGTCCCTTTAAGTGTACTTTGTGTGCCCAAACTATGTGTTTGTTTGAGGGGCTCAACTCTTGATTTGTCCAAACAGTGACAGCCATTTTAAGCTTTACTCATTCATTTGTGTTGCCATTCCTTTTGGTGCTGCTAGTGGAATGGAAATTGAACACTTCACCTTTAAGAGACAGGAGAGGGCAAGCATTTCTTCAATACAAAAAAGAACAATGATCAAAGAAAAGAGAAAAAAAAGTCAGTCAGATTTTTGCAGACGTGAAAACTTTGATCAAAAGCATGAATGATAGAAATAGGTCTAATTTGTGCTTCTCGTGTTCGTCTGTTTCCGTTTCCTTTACTAGTTTAATGTTCAATACCATTACGTAGGCCTGTTTGTTCAAATGCTCATGTTAGGCTAGGCATGTATATTTGAGCAGAAATCATAATCTCTATCTGTTCTCACACTCTGCTCTATGAAAGGACAGTGATACAGTATTAATCTTAAAACTATGCAGATCATAAATATTTCACATCTGACAATCTCGAAAAGGAAATTTCTCTGAGGTCACCCTAGTATCGACTCCCACTTTCTTCAGGATACATCTGCTTTTCAAGGAAAATCTCTTGCTATTTCATAAAAGACAATACTGATCTCAGTAGGAGTTTTGAGAGGGATGATGATAACAATAGACACATTATTTGTTGATGGGAATGTGTCATTTAAAGAAACCGTTTGAATGATTGAAGTCCACCCACTTTAAAATTTGAATGACAGTCAGAAAAACTCCCTCCACATACTGCAAAGAGATTCCACTAAAACCTCAAAAAGCCTTTGGAATCTTGGAATTTCCTATTGTTTACCTCATTCATTTATCATTGAGGGAGAAAAAAAACGTCTTTCTGCTCTTGCATGCCTGGCTGACTGTTTCTTCTGGCTTATATGGGGCTTGTTAGAGCGGGACTAGATCATGTCTTCCCTTTGGCTGAAACAGTGAGGAGAATTGCAGTCCAGCGAAAATTGAAGCAGACCTATTCAGAGTCATCAGTGACAGCCTGCTCTTTTTCCCTCTCCCACACTCTCACACACAAAAAAACAGTCGTAAGCAGTCAAACGCGGTCTCCTGGTATGTATTAGCATAGCGACAGGTGAGACTGGTGAGTCCGACTATACAGTAAGTTGCTCTGTAAGGAAACCAGAGGTGAGGTGAAGTGCTTTCTCTCTTTATGTCCTGAGATTGGTCTATATCTCTCTCCATCTTCTCACTATGCGCTGAAATGATGACTGAAACAAACCCTGCAGTGCTCCCTTAAAGAGATGGGTTACCAAAAATGAAAATTTTGAGTGTTGGGTCTGTACGCCTTTCCCCCGATCACTCTGCTCCCAGGAGTTCTGGAGAGAGTGCGCCGGGACGTGGTCAGGGCAGAGTATGATTCTCAGACCTGATGGGTCCAGTCAGGAGGGACCTCCTCTCACAGGCAGGGAGCACCATCATGCACCCGGAGCTGTGGAAGCTGCGAGTGTTTCAACTTATAGCCTCAGGTCTCTCAACTGAGGTTGTTGAGACCATCCTCTTCGATCCAGAGCTACTTTCACGAGGAAACTGTATGCCCTAAAGTGGAAATTTTTCACTTCTTGGTGTAGAGAACCCCAGCAGAACCCAGTTATCTGGGGTCTCTATACAGGAGATCTGTAACGCTGTGGGATGGTCTACCCCCCCACATCTTTGTCCGTTTCTACTGATTGGACTTGTGAGCCACTCCAAGCTCTTCTGTTCTCTTGCCCTAGCTGTGCAGGTACAAACACTAGGCAGGGATTTGCAAGTCTGGGGGCGTGGGTATCTCGTTCCCCATAGCGTCGTATCAATGCGAGTTCCTGAAGAGGTGACCTAATCCGCCTATGACATATCTCCCATCCATTGGACTAATTACACATGCTATTTAGAGCGGTCATGCTGGAGGTGTTCCCCATAGCGTCTTGTTGACGCGGCGTCTCGTTCCTTCAAGGAAAGACACACTTTGTCTTAAAATGACCTTCTTATTATAAACGTTTTGGTAAGTCCTTTAAAATAGCTATTAACATGCTGAAAATGGAAATGGCAAAATCTTCATAATAAGCTTCTAAATGGTGCCTAAAATAAAGCAGCACTCAGAGCAAGGTCAAGGAAGCTATACCATTAGCTTACTAAGAGTTTAAATAGTATAAAGGATGAAAGGGACTTTAACGGTACAGTAACCACTTTGAAACTTCCTGAAAACGGAGTTAGCAAAATGGCTGATTAAAACTAAACTTTAATGCTATTAAACTATGAGCTACCACACGTTCAGATTCCTGCTTATGATTGAGATGCAGGAAGTGCGTAAAAGTCTTCTGTTTGGCTAAACTAAGAATCTGTTCATTTTGTTAGAAAATTTAAAAGAGACCCATGAAAGTGATCCATGTGTGTCCTGTAACTAAGACTAACGGGCATAGATATTTTCAAATAATAGACACTGAAAGTCAATTACTGTTGTGCACTTTAACAGTATAAAATATGCTTTGAAGACAGATGCAGACTATAAAAAAAAATCAATATGGAGAGATATAACAAAAGATTGAGGAAAATTAATTAAACAGCCCTCACGGTGGTACACAGCTGTCAGGCACAAATATGCTACAATGTAAGTAAGGAGATGGAGGGGCTCGGCCATTTTGAGAATTTTTTTTTTTGTTAGTTTTTTTATAAACTCCTGTCAAACCGGATCCTCTCACAGCTCAGCCCTGAACCAAAAAATGTAGTTAAACATCAGAGGTGCAGGTGAAAAGTACAGCATGTTCCAGAACCACAAGAACGAAAAATCTCCTATATAACGCCCAAGAGAATACAATTCTACTTCAGACAGACAGAAGGCAGAGCTCTTTAGTGGATGGATCAAATAATCAAATATTATGTATTCAGTGAGCTGTCAGGCTTCATGAAGTAGGAGCGAATTCTCTTTCATAAGGGAAAAAAATATATATATTTTTTTTTTTTTATGGAAGACCGAAATAACAATGCTGTCTGTGTGCATGTTTTTTCTGAAAAAAGTTAAAATAAAAATTAAAGTTAACTCAGATAATATATTTTAAACATATATTTATGTAAAAAAAGGAGGATGTGACAAGGTATGGTTTCCCATACTAGGAATTTGTGCTCTGCGTTTAACCCATCCATGCACACACACCCGGAGCAGTGGGCAGCCATTGCTGCGGCGCCCGTGGAGCAGTTGGGGTGAATGGTGCCTTGCTCAAGGGTCTCACCTCAAACGTGGTATTGAAGGTGTAGAGAGTGCTGGTTGTTCACTCCCACCAACTACAATCGCTTCCAGAACTGGGACTCGAACCCTGGGTTACAAGCCCAACTCTCTATCTATTAGGCCACGACTGTCCAAAAAAGAAATATTCTATCTAACATCAAGATGATGCAAAATCTTACAACCAGATGGATTAAAAGTAGTGATAGACATCCCACTGGACTTCACACTTGAGTCAGTCTAATAAAACACAACAAATTAGAGCATCTCCACTCCTGAAGTCATCTTGTGTTGGCATGTTTCCTTTCACCTCTACACTAGCTGTGTTTTTCAACAGGAAAGAAACAGACTAAATAAACCTGAAATATATCCTTTAATCTAAGCAATGGAATGGTGTATATGTGAAGTGTGGGCTATTCATTGCCTTTGTTAAACATTAAACAGCAAAGTTCACATGTTAACAACACTATTAACTCTGGCTCTCGGTCTGCAATGACGAAAGAGTAATTCTAGCAAACAGACGGAATCGGAACCATCTGGTTGAAATGGAGCTTAATTTCAGAGTCTCTCCTCTCACCACAAACAGTGATGAGGAGGTGGAGGGTTGGAGTGGGTGGTCCATCGAGGGGCCCTGTCTGCTCGGGAGTCCCTTTAAAACATCTTTATATCATCCTGGAGAGCATCTGGCTGAGATCCTCACAGAAAACCCGTTCATCTCCATTGTGGATCCAAAACCCTCCCGCTGCCCCAAAATCCTGTTTGAGGAACGATCAAAATAGCCCAGCCAATCTCCTGGCATGTCATAATCCATCACGCTCAGTAAATAAAGCAGAATGCTCACTTGCTCACAGGGCATCTTAAATAACCCACTTGAGAACGAGTTTCCTGAATGCATGTTAGCCCCGTTTTCATAAATATAACTTGACAAGCATCTTCTGGCCCTAATTGACCGCTGTGTGCATGTGTAGGAGTACAAATAAACCACTGTGTTTCGTAACAAATGACAAAACTTCACTTGTGTTGTGAGGCAGTCACCCAGTGTCAAACAATATTCCTCAGCTTAATCTGATTAATAAATACTTTTCCAGTATTTAACCTTTCAAAAGAAACTAATTGAGAAAAAGCAGTATTATTATTTGTATTAAAGGCATAGTTAATCCAAAAATTAAAATTACCCCATGATTTACTCACCCCCAACACTTTTTTTTATGAAACCAATTGGAGTTACATTTTAAAACATCCTGGCTCTAACAAGCATTATAACGGAAGTGAATGGGTGTTATTTTTTAACAGTCCAACAGAAGTCTAAAGTGCATCTATCCATCACAAAGGTTGAAAGTGAACGTGCATAAGACAGTTAGCGGAAGTTATAATTTTTTTTTTTTTTTTTTCAAAAATGCATAGATTTACTACAGGACACGTTTATTCACCCTCTAGAGCCATGTGAGCAGTGTTGTGCAAGTTACTTCCAAACTGTAATATATTATACATTACTTGTTACTGCTATTTAAAAGTAATGCCTTACATTACAATATTACTGATTCAAAATTGTAATACGTTACATGACTCCTGTATTACTTTTGAGTTACTTTCACCAAAAGAACTACTGAGAGCGTACCGTCAGCGCAGCTGCATTCAAATACACGCAATAGACTTAAGCTTGTCACAGCATCAGCAAAAGTAGCCTAATTACCAGGAATATGTCCGAGGAAAATAGTAGGAAGATATTTCAGTTATTTAGTGTCCGTGTCACAAAGATACATTTCCTGACTCTCCATCTCCTCTGATTCACCTTAAGTCATCTTTATGGATTAAAATTATAATGAAATAGGTTTTGTTTTTGATTCTTTTTTTTTTTTTTTGAGTGGACACACAAATAAAAGTAGACCTTAACAGTTCTGAATGAGGTATTACTCTAACCTTTAGCCTATCAGAAAAAATGACGCCGTCTGCCTTTTTGTTTCCACTGGAAAAAAATGCAAGTGGTTGCACTGGTTCCTCCGTGTGCTGCAAGAGCCTGCTGTAGATTCTCCTCACAAAGTGAATATTCCATCATACCATCGGACATGTGTTATTACAGCGCAGGTTTAACGTTTAAACAGTGTTATATGCTTGAAATGTTTTATTTTATTTTAGGCAAGTTGTGATGATTTGAAAGGTTAAATGGATAAAAAAAAAAACATTACTTTAAAAAAACGAAAACTTAATATTTAATGAACAAAAATGCTCCAAGCGTTTTTCTTAATTAACTTTATAAAAATACTTAAACAAAATATTATTATTTTGCCATTACACAATAGCTGAAACAGTTTGAGCTGTTTTGGTAGAAGGACCACTGTCCAGTGCGAGCCTGGCGGAGCTATTAGCCTCAGACCTGGAACATAGAGGCTGAAATAATTTCCACTGTTCTTCACTTGACCACCTCAAACATACAAGGTTACCCCAGCGAGAGCGAGATGAATTAAATCAATCGCTCTACACATACTGTATATATTAGAAGCTGTCCTTTAGTATTCATTTACACACGTGTACACCACACACGAATAATAACTGACCACCAATAGAAAACAGAGCTGACTTGCTGCATTTCTTTATACATTAATGTGGTGTCTTGCTGTTTTTTTTAACAATTCAAATTTCGGCTTAGAGTGTGTTGTAACGCAAGCATTATTGAACATGTACTGAGTAAAATATTACTGAAACTTGATTAGTACTGCTTTACACTACTGTGTTACAGCAAAAAATTATATATTACTGTAATAAATTACTTTTGTAACGCGTTACTCCCAACACTGCTTATAATGGACAGCATAATTATTAAAGCATCATATATAAAACATATACTAGGTACATTTTAGTCACAATATTTAGTTTATAAGGGTCATATCCTGTATAAAGTCTTACATTATTATGTGTGTGTAAAAATTTAAATCTGTAACTGCTGTAACTTAAAGCACATACAAGTAATCGTCACTTACAATTTAATTATATTTACTATTTATTTTCCAAAAATTATTTGTAAAACATTACATTTTTGTGCATAGGAAAAATAATTTAGCTTTAATGTTTACAGTTTTCCATGATTGGTTTGGTATTTTTATCCATGC
>JAUCMU010000021.1:8826347-8837956 GCA_032275025.1 Enteromius treurensis | reverse complement strand
GAACAGAAAATAGAGCTGACTTGCGGCATTTTTTATACATTAATGTGGTGTCTTGCTGTTTTTTGAACAATTAAAATTTCGGCTAAGAGTGTGTTGTAGCGCAAGCATTATTGAAAATGTACCAAGTTAAATATTACTGAAACTTAATTAGTAATGCCTTACACTACTGCGTTACAGCAAAAAGTAATTTATTACTGTAATATATCACTTTTGTAACGCGTTACTCCCAACTCTGCATGTGAGGCACCTTTTATTATGGACGGAAGCACTTTATTGGACTTCTTTTGAACCATTGAAAAATAACACCCATCCCTGCCATTATAAAGCCTGAAACATCCATTTCTAAATGTAACTCGATTGACTTAGACTGAATTCAGAAAGTCACTGAAAAAATAAAGTCATATGGAAAAAATGAAAGTGTGTTCCATTGAGAATCTATTGTACCAAATGCTGCCCACGCTAATGTTATCAAACAATGTAATTATTATGAGAAGAAACAGAAAGAATATGCATCCAAACCACCAAATCAAGAAGTATTTTACTGCTCTCCTAAAGTTTACCGAAAACTTACAAGACCTTCCCCAAAACCAACAGGGAGTGGAATTCTTTGTGAGATGTACTGATTTTCCATTAATTTAATATTCCCTCACAATTTTTCGCTGGCAATATTGGGTTTGAAAAACATGACTCCATCTAAAAATCTCTAATCCTCCTTTTCTTTTTCAGCTCACTCACACACATGCACAGAGACATACGAAAACCAAATTTTAATGAATAGGAAATGCATGTAAACACACAGAGACTCTCCATGGCAACACAGTTTAGTTTGACAGTATGTTTACACTCTGCAGAACTTGCTCTCTTTTCATTTTCCAGGTTGTTAGGAGATCCAGTTTCTATGGTAATTGTAGCTCTTATATCTCGGCTCCTCCTTTTATTGTGGTGGTCGCGTCACAGTTATGCAGCCATACTGAAATGATTTACTCATGCTTCTATACGAAACACCAGTGCAATACAGAAAACATCACAGACATTTCTGATGTAAAATGACCTAACTCAGTACTACACTACATTATACTTAGAACAGCACAACAAAAGAAATATAATTTGCACAGAAAAAGATGCTACAGTGTAAGTCCATTAACTAAGCTACTTTTGCATAGTTTTAAAATGCATGGTTTTTGGTAAGTAAAAAGTATTACAACATCATTTACACTTTTTAATCTATGTAATGGTCAACAGGAAAATACATGTACTTTTACAATAACTTTTTGAGGAGTTTTTTATCTCTCTACTACTGTCTGCTAATGGACTTTTAGTCACTGTTGCTTATGATTTGCACTGTTGGGGTTTAAAAGACAGTTAATAATCAGTAACATTATTGGATTCAAGTAACTGCACTATCTGATGAGAAAAGGAGAAACTAAATTGAAAAGGAACATAAACAATGAATTCAACTTACTGAACAGGACTTAATCAACGCTGAACTGTCTTGAGCTGAATAATAACAATGTTGCCTTCTGAAGCCGCTTAAAATAGAATTGAGCTAGTTTCATAATATAAAAAAATAACTATCAATTTTGAAGTTCATATATTATGAAACTAGCTCAAATTACGTACAGTTTTTGTATGAAAAGATTTAAATGCTGTAGTCCCTTTAAATATGTATAGGCTACTGGGTATCCATTGAACTCAAAGAGCCCGTGAAGAAGCCATTCAGAAAATTAATGTACGCAGAAGAGAAGTAGCAAACAGCTGGAATATACTCAGACCCCCTACAGTATTATCTGTGAAATAACACGGAAGCTGACAATAGTGTCATTGATGGGCACCATAATCTAAAACCATCCTTAAACGGGAATCACTGCGGTGCAGGCTGCCAGAAAACCCTAAAGAGGCTAATGAGGAGAAAGCCACGGGAGATGAAGATGGAAGGGAAGAGAAAGAAGAGCGATAGAAGACCAGCCAAGGCAATATGCACAAAACATGCAATCTGGCACAACAATCCTCAGAGATTCAGGGCACCAGCGTGGAGTGGGCGAGGGGCGAGAGAACTCAGCATACACTTCTTTCTGTGATTAGAACATGAAAAGACATGATTCACCCAGGTGCACGGAAAGTAGCAGGCAGATGAATAAAAAAGGGAAAAAGCTAGAAGACTTCAATTGTCCAAACTACAAAGCTTTACATTCAGCGTTGCATCAATCATAAATCAATAACCCAGTGCAATCCATTACAATAAAAAAATTTATTTATATATTTCACAAAAAAAAAAAAAAAAAAATCAGTATTTCAACTTTAGGGGTTAGTTCACCCAAAATTGAAAATATTTTCATGAATTACCCTCATGTCGTTCCAAACCCATAAGACCTCCATTCATCTTGGAAACACATATTAAGATATCTTTGATGATATCTGACCCTGCATAGACAGCAATACAACTGAAATTATCCCAGATCCAGAAAGTTAACTTGACAATAGTGTCATTGATGGGCATCACAATCTAAAACAATCCTTAACCATCGGGAACCAACTGTGGTGCAGGCTATCGACCTCACTTTTGTGATGCTACAAGAATACTTTCTTGTGCAAATAAAAGAAAAATAATATAATTAACTCTTCTCCCGTGACTTACGCCTTCCGCCATGATCAACGCAATAGTATACGCAAGCTTAAATGTATTTGACATAATCAGCTTTGTTTACATCCAGGTGAAAGTACGCACATGTGCATAATCTGGGGCTGTTTACACCTAAAAGAAAGAGTATGCTTATGCAGGAGAGGTGTATGCTTAAATCTTAGGAGAAAGATGGTTGGGTATATGATGTCATTTTTGTTTTCTTGGCACAAAAAAGTATTTTTCTTTCATCGCAAAACTGTGGTTGATCCACTGATGTTTTTTTACAGGTGTTTTTTACCAAGTTTCTGGATCTGGGATCATTTCAGTTGTGTTGCTGTCTATGGAGGGACAGATGGCTCTCTGATATCAATAAAAAGTATCTTAATTTGTATTCTGTAGATGAACAAAGGTATTATGGGTTTGGAACGACATGAGGGTGAGTAATTAATGACACAATTTTCATTTTTGGGGAACCCTTGTAAAAGCTAATGTTAACGGCCGTTTTTTCAAGAATATCCCAATTACTCTTGTATCCATCACATATTTATCTGTTCAAGTTCAATGCAGTCAGATAAAAAGCAAAATGCACAGTTAGCTAGCTACAATATAGCAATAGATTCAGTGCAGCTACATAGCTTGTAGCATATCTAACTGTTTCAAAACAGTGTTCAAGTTATAAGTAGCTTCAAACTACTTTTAGTATGCTAGTATTTAGCGTGAATTTATCGTCTGAAGTTTAATATCAGGTTTAAGGCTTTAAAAAACAACTATTGTAAAAGTAAACTGTGTTGCTATTGCTAGTTAGCTAGCAACATAGCAATAGTGTCATGCAGCTATGTTTTGCTAAGATTAACTAAAAGTGCTGTAGCTTCCCCAATACTGCAATGTAGGGAGGGCACAGAAAGTTTAAGATTATGGCAGAAGAGTTACATCCTGAAAAAGGGGATTTAATCAAGCGGTGGTCTATCAAGACAGCATGTGTACTGTTAAATTAAGTTAATTAGCTAGCAAAGCTAAAGTAAAGGCTTAATCCCCATGATGAGCTGCTCGAATGCCTGGTCAGGTCTGTAGGTCTGTTTCATCCATCTTAGCTGATCAATTTAAGGCAGGAAGTTTAACTAAACACTACATCCAAACACTATTGACATTTGTGAATAACAAATTAGCTATGAGTCAGGGAATGTGTGTATCACGCATGATTTGAATAAACCATTCCTTGTGGATAGGCTTTCATATCAATAATTGCAGTTTATAAAAGAATAATAAGAATAATGAATGTCTTGCTTTCTGTTTATTCGCAAAATATATATTTTCTCCTCAGGAAGAAGTCTGCAGGCATTTCTCCTGGATACTTTTTTTTTCCAACTGAATAATTGCAAACCTCTAAATTAACCTCTGAAATATAATATAATAAAGCTATGCCAGTTTTTATTTATTTATTTTAATTTAATTTGATTTAGATATGTTATAATGCACTACCATTCAAAATTGTGGGGCTTTTGTTTTTAAATACAGTACTCTTTGTTGATGTTTTTCTGCTCACTGTGTTTTAATTTATTTAGTCAAAAAAAGTCATTTATGGTGCGTAACCTGTCATCCACATACGTTCACAAATAAGACCCAGTCATAATTCATGACACCTTTAAGTGACTCTTCCCAAAGGTAACTCATTTGCAATGAGAAACACATATATGTAGAGTGTGTGCCTTCTATTATCAAGGAAATGTTGGCAGCAGACAAAATGAATGTGGACGTTTGCCACACGACACATAGATTCTGCGAGGATGCTGAAAGCCCATGGGCTTGCAACACATTTTTATTTATACGTTAGACAGTGTGTGATCAATGCCAACCTTATTCAAGCATCTTGTACAAATGTCACACAAAAAACCCCATGGAAGGGCTGCACTGTTTCTATCAACATAATCATGAAACCGCTGAAGATAAACACACATGTAGGCATGCACATAAACACATATGTTGCACACAATCATGCATACATGCGCAGTTGTGCAGACATAAACCAACGCCTTCAAATACACATCAGATGTACATCTATAAACATATATCCCAGCATACAATGAACATAAATCAGATGTTCTCAAACTGGGAGGCCTAGAAAGGGGTGCGTCTACATATATGTTCATATTTCTGGGAGCATGAAACTATTTACATTTTGCCTTCATGGAAAACGGACCCTAAATACAGCGTATCTGCGAATGTGTTGGGAATCAATAATCAAATCAATATTTTCCAAGGCTCTTGACGTCCATGTTTCCTATTGCAGTAATGTTGTTTGGTCAGTCATGGATTTCATCAGAGAAGCAGACACGAGTGTGAAAAAAGCTTTCTTAACTGTATGGTATGCATCTGTAATATAAACCAGGGCTTTTTAAACTTTTTGATGCCAGGGCCGCCAAAATATGTTGAGACCCAAGAGGGGACCCCCTTCCTAAAAACACAAATGTTACATATTTTTTTGCATAAAAACCTATTTATAAAATCATTTATATTTTAAAATTGTAGACATTTTTGTAGAGGGTCCCTGACTTAAACAACAAACAGCCAGACACACAGTTGGGCAAATAAAGCAGAGCATGCTCTGACAGCACAGCATCAGCAATCAATTCCTATTTGCATTTGTCCAAGTCTTCTTATTAGACTCTAGCTTTCGACCTGTCTCAAGAAGGATGTTCTTTTCCTCTTGTTAAGAGTCCAACAGCTTAATTTCTCTTCTACTTGCTCTCGGAATATTTCTGATGGATGCCGGCAAACACAAGACACAGACGAGTGGACACTCTCCTTAAAAGACAGAAATATTGATCACAGTTTTGCAGTGCCACTCAGTTTCAGAGCACCACACACACACGCATTCGGGATAAGAGAAATCCGTTCGCATCGACAACGGATGAAAGTATTAATACGCAGGTTTATGCACTTAAATTTTATTGAATAATTGTTTGACCAGCTTAAGAACAAGAAGGCAGCTTCAACATAAGTCGACTAAGTATGTGTGCGTCAAACCAGACACAGTCAGAAACACTTATTTTTGCAGTTTTCCGTGTCTGCCCTGACATCGCCCTTTTTGAGGCAGATAAAAGCGTACACCCCCTGGGAGTACAGAGCACAATATTACTGAAAACTGCCCCCAGAGCTCACACGTAATAGGGCAAGCCTTTTTGTTGTCAATATTTACAAAAGCTTTGAATTCCGGTCAACATCTTGAGGAACATCTGCTAACAAACTGACAAGTAATATGAGAAAGCATGTGATGGTAATAGCTTGTGGAAAACTCCATGTTATTTTTTTTTTCTATGAAAACATACATTAAATGCCGTACTGTAAGGATTTTTAGTGGTGCTTGATAAACCCTAAATCCTAATTATAAAACCTCATAATGTAACTTGTCCACATGAATGCAAAGAATAATAATAACAATAATACAATTCTGGAACACATTAACAATGTGCTAAAACCACTCAGAGCACATTAGCAACCAGCTAAAAACAATGAGAATAACAGCCACCTGCTAAAAGCGTGATAAAAAGACTAAAATTATGTTTTGCCTCCAATTTAATTGACCTTGGAGTTTTGTTTTGAGGTAGTCAGAGCATTCAGAATGTTTTAAACAGAGAAAGTTTTCCATTAATGATTCAATGTAAGAATAGCTATTGGGTCTTAGGCACATTGTTCATTTTAAAGATTTAATAAGCTGCTCCGTGCATTTCCTCTTTTCCAAAAACCATTGTTATTTGACAGTCACAGTATCATTATCACCATCTCTAGCCAATATTAAAAGGTGTCATAACACATTTTTAAAAGCATGAAACATTCAGAGCTAACCATTCATTGAGTTAGCAAATTGACTTAAATTAGCATGTTTTCTTAAAGATGATAATAAAGCTCTGAAACAATACATACTGTAACATATCAGGCCACTAAAGAAAATGAGGCATGCACAAAAGAGAGAATAATCTCTTATCAAAGTGAAAGAGAAAAACATAACAGAACCTCCCACACTAGTGAAACTATGTGCCCTCAAGGCATATAAGATATCACATCTCCCCAGATGCCACTCCACATCCTCATTATGGACTTAAACATCATAAAACCTTCACTGCACATGGCCAAAGCACTATTAACCATCTCCAACATGCTCCATTATCGATGATTACACTGAAACCCATTCCACAGTAGCTATTTTATTTTAGTCTCCATTACGAGGGCATAAACCTCAAAAACCAAGCATGGGTTCATATTTAGCTTCTGATCATTTCTAAATGAATTATTGGATCTGATGGTTCCATGAAGAACCTCTAACATCTATGGAACCACTAAAAGTTCTTTATAGTGGAAAAAGGTTCTTTAGGTGTTCCTCACACACTAAGAATTTTTTTTTTTTTTGTCCATCTGTCAAACTGGAAAAATTCTAGCATACACAACCCCTAAATGCATTGAAAGGAGTGACATTATCTTTAAATATTGTGAATAATGTAGAGCCAGACTGCCAGAAACCCCAGTTCAAAAGGTTTTCACACCAGATTTTTCAGTGCAAACACGTGCAGTATCTCCAAACACCTGTGTTTGCTCTATTTGTGAATAATTCATCATTATCATCATAAGAGGTTGCAACGACATGATTAAATAGAGCCTCAAACAGTATCGTAGAACAAATCATAAGATAATTAGTCTTCACCACCCAGCGTAATAGAGCCCAGAGCTACTTAAATTTTAAAGCAGCGACTGTAGACTGAGAGCCCCAGGCAGTGAATAACACATAGACTGCATAAACAACAATTTCAGATAATATGTGAGAGGTAAAGTATTTCAATAAAGGTGATGCCAGTATTTCTCATCAGTAACTGTGGAGAAGTGGTAAATCCATCATCTCAGGACTTCAGGGTAAATCTCGGCAAGGTAAACTAATGAATGTATAAACAGATAAGGTGAGCTACATGCAATGTGTGCTGGTGGGAGAATACAGTAGATAAATTCTCTCTTTTTTTAAATAAATGCAGGTAAAGTTCCTGCTATCACATAAAGCCTCGAAACACACAAGCAATCAAACATCTGCAACTTGGGGACCGAAACTGACAAATTTTGTTCTAAATCCAGCTGGCATCTACATAGGCAACATCTTAACTGAAATAGAACCTCATAAGTGACTGACATGTATCATGCTCGATATTGGAAGCAACAGCACAAATAATGTACAATGTAAAATGCGGTTCTCCTGTGGTAACCAGTCTACTAGTGTCTCATAAAGATATACAGTACATTACGGATATAAGCTAACAAGTTAGGTTGATATATATTAAAAATAATAAGAGAGAATAAAAATCACTAAAAATTTGTGCTGACAAATCTATTAATCACAATTAATTGCATCCAAAATAAATCCAAAACATATGTATACATCCTGAATACATAAATATACATGAATATTTATTTTTTTATTTTATATATATATATATATATATATATATATATATATACATTTATCTCTTATGTATAGACATGTGTGTTTACCTAAAAAATGTGTGTATACTGTATACATAAATATACATGAATATATGCATGTATTTTATATATATATATATATATATAATATATACACACACACATAATATATACACACACACATAATATATACACACACACACACACACACACACATACATACATACATACATATACATATAAACATACATTTATTACTTAACTATAGACATGTTTGTGTGTGTGTTTACATAAATATACCCTTTAGTACACAAATATGGAAAATAAATTTATTTCAGATGTGAATATTCGTCATTAATCACTATTCCACAACAGGTGGAAATTATAGGCAATTAGCAAGACACCCCCAATAAAGGAGTAGTTCTGCAGGTGGTGACCACAGATCACTTTTCAGTTCTTATGCTTTCTGGCTGAAGTTTTGGTCATTTTTGAATACTGGCAGTGTTTTCACACCAGTGGTAACATGAGATGGAGTCTACAACCCACACAAGTGGCTCAGGTAGTGCAGCGTAGTGTCCAGAGCATGCAGGCGCTACCAGGAGACAGGCCAGTACATCAGGAGACGTGGAGGAGGCCGTAGGAGATCAACAACCCAGCAGCAGGACCGCTACCTTTACCTTTGTGCAAGGAGGAACCGTAGGAGCACTGCCAGAGACCTGCAAAATGACCTCCAGCACTAATGCTGGTGCGGTTGGCCTTGGGTTCCTCCTAATGCAAGACAATGATAGACTTCATGTGGCTGGAGTGTGTCAGCAGTTCCTGCAAGACGAAGGCATTGATGCTATGGACTGGCCCACCCATTCCCCAGACCTGAATCCAATTGAGCACGTCTGGGACATCAACGCCACATTGCACCACAGACTGTCCAGGAGTTGGTGGATGCTTTAGTCCAGGTCTGGGAGGAGATCCCTAAGGAGACCGTCAGCCACCTCATCAGGAACATGCCCAGGCTTTGTAGGGAGGTCATACAGAAACGTGGAGGCCACACACACACTACTGACTGCACATTCAACTATGTAAATAAAAAAGTATTTAATAAGAATATTTCATTCATTCAGATCTAATATGTGTTTTTTTAGTGCTCCCTTTATTTTTTTGAGCAGTGTATAATATTCAATGAGTTAGCACAATACAAAAAGACAGTGCCAAAAGCACATTCAGCAACCCAGTGTTGCTATTGTGCTTTCCCTCCTCACATTGTTCATGTAAAACCAAGTAACAAGGCATCGGTTGAAGAGTTCTGATTACAGAGCGCCGGTCTTCTTACACAACCCTGGCACAAAGACACTGTGATTTCAAAGCTTTACAAATCAGCCGTGCAAAAAAAAAACTAAGCTATTCACGTATTGTACCTTACTAAACAACTCAAAACCAAAAACACACAAAGCAGTATGGAATAACAAAGAAGTCATCTTGTCTTATCAAACAGTACATGTCAAATATGATCCTCTCGACTAAATAAAAAAACTGTAATTAGCTGGCACGAGATGCTTATCTGAGTGTTGCTCATTAAGGGGCTTATCGCCACATCTTTGGTTGGCTTTGAAAGAGGCAGAATGTCTGATTAAAGCTCGGTATGCTTAAGACATCGCCTTGATTAATATTTCAAGCACGGTGTAATGGCGACTCTAGTAAGATCCAGTTTTCCTCAACTTGAATCTCGTCGGATTCGAGGCCTTCGCGTCATTAACGCAGCACGCGCTGCTGGATTCATCTGGTTTGCGTTACTTTAAATCAACAGGGAAGTACAGGGGTGCTCTCTGCTTATTGGCTGACAGAAAACAGCACCTCCCTCCGAATAGGCTCCCAATAATAGACCCCCCTCAGGCAGCAAGAGTACATTCTTGAACTTCGGAGCGACAGTCAAACTTTCGAAAGTTTCGCTAATTGGGGGTGGGGGGGGGGACATTTTCGCCTTTTTCCCTTCACAAATAAACTTCACTTCCCCCAACGTGAGATTCTCCGCAATTAACAGCGCTATTAATATCCCCAGGTCCAGGAAAAAAAGACGTCCCGGTTGAGAAGTCTCGGTTTTCCGCAGCCTGAGGAAGGTAGAGCGCACTTAAGCATTAGAGGGGTTACCATGAGTCACAGTCCCACACACAATCCATTCTTCCAGCTGGAGCCCACGTGCAGACGGACTCCCGCTGTACTGAGATCAGGTGGAACCCGCCACAGTCACTCCACCGAAAGGCTCAGTGGAATAGGGCTAGTCCTATGTGTTTGCCCTTTATTATACACACTCAAGAAGTGGTTTTTCAAGCAAAACTTGAGGCCGATCTGATTATCATCAGCATTTTCGTTTGGCAAGTGAACAGCGTCGACTTTATGACTACTAAATTCTAGATTTACCCCATCTCGGGCCTCAGTATTATGCAACCCTATATACGTAGCTGAAAATATGTTTTTCTCATTTACTCAGTCTTAGACAGTGATCGAAGCCAAATAAATATTCCAGGCGTGCCGTCTAGACCAATACTAAACTGTTTCACCACTTTCAGATGAATTGATAGTGTAATGCTAGTGAGAAGTTTGGCCTAGGCTTCAGGAGCTAAATGGGCCTGAGACAGAAACAGAGACAGTTAGGCTGGGCAGAAACAGCTGTTCAGTGACATACACATACATTCAACCACAATACGAGTCTATCAAGTTACAAGGCCTGCAATCTCCCATATGAAAACATCAAGTCATTATCTTGAGGATTTCAAATGATAAACAGTATATCAAGACTATGGATAATAGAGATCCACTTGTATCGCTGAGCACACCCACTTTATAAAATTTTGTTAGGTTAAAGTCCGTTCAACTACAACTCTGAAGTTGAGAGAAAATACATTTTGAGTGAATTTGGAGGGGGGATGGCGTTTAATTTCCAAATGGTTATGCTTTATTTTGAAATTAAAGTGATTTCCATTTTTATCAATTCAAAAGACTACGAAAGCGATCCTAGCAAAGAGTATTGAAGCTTCTATACTCTTTGTCCCAGTTATGCACATTAATGTAGCGCTGTGTTTATGGTTCGCTGCGCAATGCTGCCTTTAGCCATAAAACTTGCAAACTACAGTCAATAGAAATGTTTCTCAATCGCTGCCCGTCGTGCTCCTCACAGGACAGATCTGCAGAGCAGATTGAAGTTTTTGTCATTCATGGTAACAAACAAAGTATAGAGACGATGAAACTAATAGATTAGGTGTATGATGTAGAGAGCTTCATTCATTAAAATGGTAATTTCTGAGATCGTGAGGAGAGAAAGTTTGTAAATGTGAAACTTTATTTATTTAACAGTTTATTACACGGCTACTTGCCACATAAGAAAAAAAACCTGAAACATTTTATTGGCATATTTGTTTTAAATTAACATTTTCATCCTTCCGCGAAACGATATAGTACCGTGTGACTAACATTCAACCGTAAGACAATTTATAACATCTACATATGAATATATAACAACGGATGTATTTTAGTTATT
>JAUCMU010000021.1:8796338-8818161 GCA_032275025.1 Enteromius treurensis | reverse complement strand
ATACTATGAATTCGGACATACTACTCGCCTCGCATACTGTTTTTCACATACTATATAGTAGGGAAGTAAGCGATTTCGGACGCAGCATTAGCACTTCACTTAAGAGAGGGGCGGAGTCAGTAGAGCTCATTAGCATTTAAAGAAACATGGACTAGAATGGCTTGATGAAAACAGAGTTGATTTTGACAGGGTATAAAAGGGTGTTTTTTAAACTACCACTGAGAACTTTAAACTAAAGTATGCAATAGATTTTCAGTAAGACCCTAAAGAATCATATCAACTTGTGGAAAATAGGCATCCAACAACCCCTTTAAAATTTTAGAATTATTTTACAACTTCACTTTTTTACTGTAATTTTATGCGTGGGTGGGCATAAGACTCTTCCTTCAAAAATGTTTATTTTCGAACGGTAGTGTATACTCACAAATCGGCCAAGCAATAGATGGAGATGAAGTGCAGAAGCCCTGTTGAGTGGGCACAAGCCAACCCATGGCCACACCCCAGCTGTCTCTCAGTACTCCGGGATACACTCAGCAAGCATTTCTGCCAAAGATGTTTGATCTAAGAATGCAGAACAGCCTCATAAAAACGAAAGATGTGATGGAATGTTCGCCCAGAGCGTCCACAAAGATTCTGATGCAAGAAAGGAATGGGATGTGAGCGATATGTGATAAACAACTCTATTTCTTGTCTGTCCAAACCACTTAGCCTCTAAATCACACCAAAACAAATAGTGACATGTTTCTGGTCTAAATACTACAAGAAACACTTGTATGTTGGCAAAGGTTGAGCTACATCTGTGCAACTTAGCTGGTTAGAGGCAAGAGATGTACGCCAGACTCATTACATCCCTCGCATTAAGAACACCACTGGAGGCTTCTTTTATGCCAGACATCTTAATATTAGTTCAATCGTGTTCTGCTGAATATCTCGGTATGAGAAACTGTCATCTCACAATCACAGCAGACCAAGCAACCGGTTGTTTCCCTGACGAGGGGGTGTATATTTCTGCAACGGAGTCCTTCAGCGGTTTCCACATGTTTCGTTTAAGCATGACTCGTCGAAGGACGTTTAGGGTGAATCCTGAGAGGGAATGAGGTAACATCTCGAAAAATTCCTTTCTAGACTTTGTGGCTCCATAAGTGAAAGGATCCTGACAAACAACGAGTGCTTTGGTGCAAGAAATAACATTCAGTGGCTTTGCTGTTCTGGCAAGTAACCTCTATGACTTTTCAGTTCCGTTAATTCGCTCTGCACGCCTGGATTAACCTTTTACTTAGCGGGGATCAAAAAACGCAAGAAGAATATTCCTAGTTTCCAACTCCATTCTGAGATATGTGAGGTCGCTTCCTCCGACATCCTCTGATGCAGTGAAAGGTACTAATCAAGTCTTCCATGTGTGATTTTAAACACTTCCTCACCCACACATCCTCTTCAGCTTCCTACATCTACCTACCTAGGAGAAAGAGACTCTTCTGTCAAAGTCGCGAGATACCTCCTTAAAATACCCCCAACCATCTAGCACTGTGGCAGCCTATTCATAAAATATACCATAGGCATATATGATTTATCATTTGACCCTAAAATCAAAGAACCAGGCGTGTAATCATTACTCAAACCAGAGATAAGCATATGACGACAGCTGCTTTCAGTTTTCTGCACTCATTTCATATTAAACAGAGGAGAAAGGTTATTGTAGTTGACAGCTGAAAATAATTGCGCTAGTATTGAACTAGTTGGCTGAATTTGTCAGAATTTGTTATTTTGGTATGTGTGTTTTTTTTTTTCCCTCCAAGGATGGAGGCGGTATAATCGTACTGAGAAAATCCAATATCAGTTTTTCAGTGGAACCTCGTTGCCTTCCAGCAAATTAGAGCACATCTCACTTAGGGGAACCTGTAATACACAGCGCACAGAAACGGCTCTGCTGTAAACTTGGTTATATTCCATAAGAAACGCATGAGAGAATTTGTGTTTAAACTCTGGATCTGTTCTCTGATGCAGCGTGAGCAATTAAAACGAAGAACCACATCATAAACTGTTTAAATTAAAGTTTCAAATTAAAAAAATCAAGAAATAAATATCTGCAAGACTAAGAGGTCCATGTGGTATGGTGTGGGGGAAACAACAGACTCTTTAATTAGATTGAAAATTTAGGATCAGTTAGTTTAGCCTTAAAATGCCACAGCTGTTCTTTGAGCAACACACCGAAGAGCCACTGATTGTTTGCAAGAACAAAGGCTCATCCTTGAGTCATTTCAAACATGCATGAATTTTATTCTTTCTTGGAACACAAAAGGAGATATTTAGCAGAATGTTTGTTTTTCATTCAGGAATGACAAGTTTATGCAATTTCTATTTAAGTCGTATGATAGGTTTGCGCATAAGATGTTTACATTTAGATATATAAAAATTAAGAAGGCAAATTGTGCAAATTGCATGAGTTTTGAGGAGCCTTTTTTGGGGGGTTTTGGAGCTTGACACTCAGCCCCTGGACACCATTCACTTTCATTGCATGGAAAAGAACAGCATTGATATTCTACAAAACATCTCCTTTTGTAATCTACACAAAGTAATGCAGGCATGAGGGTGTAAATATTTATAGACAATGCTGAAGACAAAAACTATTCATTGAAGCATTGTTAAACATTATAGCAGGAGTGATATTTGAGACTGGGAAACAATAGTGAAAATATACATTTTAACAGTGCAAAATGACTATGCATGAGAAATAAAAAAAACTAAATCAAATAGAAACTAACCCTGCATGGTGGTATATTATTCCCTTAACTTTCACAGAGATAACGTTTATTGGCAGAAACTCATTACCGCAGTCAAAGGGGAACCTGCGAAGGCTGAAAAAAATCAATGTACCTCAGGTAACCTCAGCTGATGAACAAGACTAACAGAAATATTGTCACCGGCGGTTTTTTGAAAACAACCACGAGCATGCACATGCTACAGGGCTTATAATGAGCTACCTGCACCTGGGTTCCTCTGAAGAAGAGAGGAAACCACGGCAACCATTTTACAAAATAAAAAAATAGGACAACATGCAAACGAGGGTTGGGACCGCCGCAGCTCTCAAACCAGAGACCATTGAAAGACAAAGAACATATTATCACTCTTTAATGAGACACCAGCAAAGCTACAGTCAGCTGCTCATTAGCCATTCAAAACACAGCCAAATTAGCCCACACTGATTTGTATTTATTTGGATTTGTAAGCCTTTCACACAAGAACAACGGCCACTACAAACCGATGGACTACCAGCGGTTAAATTCAATATCAGATCTGTCTTCCAAGAAATTCTCTCTGTAAAAAGCCAAGTTGCTGGGTATAGCGGCTTTGGTGTGCGTGGAGAAACTGTGGCAATTAAGCGGGTCCATGACTCACACAAACACACACACGTTAGCAAACAGACAGCCTTCCTGCCCCCTTTAAAATAATCATGAGTGTTCCAAAGAGAAGAACAAGCTGAATTTTAAATGTCACTGTTGTTTTACTGAGACTCTCATTAATCGGTCCAAAGCAAATACATTCAGTGGTCAACACACAATGTTCACAATAACAAACGGAGCCTGTAATCAGCGTGAAACTGACAGACAGTTAATAAGTCACAGTTACCTCCCCAGCGTCCTTTGCAAAAAAAAGTATGTGGAGGAGCCCAGGTATAGTAACAATACCATTCTATTTAGACATAATGTCCATCTTTTAATATTAAAACAATTGATGTGCCAAAAAGCCTTTATTATTAATAGAACGTATAATGAACATGGCTAGTTCATATCATCACATTTAATAGTAGAAGTCAGAGTGTTACAATCATCCGTATTACATTTGCTGGAGGCAATGAAACACCTGAAAAATAAATGATTTGAATTATCTGTGTCTAACATGAGCACACCACAAAGTAATATCGTTATTAATAATACTGAATAATTTTCACCTTTACATGGTACTAATCTATAATTCTAGCAGTCAGGAACAATGGGTGTTCGAAGCAAAATTGTAATAGTCTGAACGTTTTCTCAATTACTACTAAAACTACTAAAAACTAGAAAATTTGATAAGATGAATTCTAGTTAGCTTTAGTATAGGGAGACCAATTCTCACTATTTACTAGTTGCTTATTAGCATGCCTATTAATAAAATACTGGCTGTATAGTAATCCTTATATTCTGCATGATCATATTCTAAATCTCTAATACTACCCAATACCTAAACTTAACAGCTAGCCTACTTTATTAAGCAAAAAAAAAAAGTAGTTTGAGGCAAAAGTCATAGTTAATTGTTTGTCAATGGCGAGAATTGGACCTTAAAATAATGTGTGACAAGTCATTTTAATTGATTTCATAGTACCTGTCCAAAAACTATGGTAATATCACAGCATGAGTTCTCTTCCAGTAGCCTTTCTTCATAGAGCAACTCAGTCAGCCAATACACTGATGGATTTTCTTTGTTTTAAAAACAGATCTGGCTGACAGACAGACAACAGGGAAAAGATCAGACTTATCTAACTAGGCATAAGACCCTACAGCTCCATACAAGAATCAAAACATGTATACCAGTTAGTCATCCATTGAAGATAATCAGCTGAGACTGGAGTCAGAAGCACTGAAACACTACAAGACAATGGCTGGTGCCAAAACAGGGACGCCTCAGAAAGCAGCAATGTGCTCTAAGCTTTACTGCGGCACTTCATACAGTCATAACTACACAACCTACTGTATAAACAAAACCGACTTGTAGAGGTCCTGTCAGTTCATCTACTGGACAACCTTGAATATCTGGGCATTCAAATTTAAAAAAGGGTCTGATTAAAAAGCAAGCACTTGGGTTTATAGATCAGGTAAGAGTTTAGATGATAAAAACTGTATGGCAAATGATTATGAACTATTAAACTATTTTGCAAGTGCTAAGTCAGTCCACATCACTTGGCAAAAGGGCACATGTATGAATCCACCTAAAACGAAAAATGAAACACGGGACACCCGACGGTCCCACTCATGTGGAAAGAAACACCACGCGACTTTGAGTCCACATCAAGTGCACTATTTTGGAAAATGCCTTTATGTATGACTTAAAGAGGGGACTGCCTCAAATGAATCCTTATCACAGGATGTCAGTGACTGGTCCAGTATCTGAGGAGCAGCAGCTTGTGTTCCCAGCAGCACTTTTTCACATCCTCCAACATTTGAGGAGAAAAGAAGCACTGAGACTCAGGGGAAGCAAATAGAGGAATGAGGAGAAGAGAAGAACAAGGCAAAATGAAAGCAAGGGAGCAGAGGGGAAGAGTGCCAGAGCGCACTAACTTCTTTGATCTGCAACTGGGAGATCTCAGAGCTCCAGCTCTAAATGCAGCGAGTGAGGCTTTAATTTCTGTGTGATTATTTCAGAGGTTGGACAATCATCTTGGCTCTGATAAGATGGTGGAAGACAATATGATGTAAGTGGAAGAAAGATATTAAGAAGAAGAAAAAAACACCCACTGATGTTACATTAGCGTTTGCTCTGATGCTAACTATGGTGTGTTGCAATTTTCTAAAACTCGTTTCTAAATAAGGTCTCAAACCAACTTAAAGGGGTAGTTCTATAAAAATGAGCATTTCTGTTATTAATAACTCCTCCTAATGTCATTACAAACTCGTAAGACCTTTGTTCATCTTCAGAACACTAATTAAGATATTTAGGAACTCTCTGACCCTGCATAGACAGCAACACAACAGACACGTTCAAGGCCCAGAAAGGCAGTAAGGACAATGTTAAAATAGTCCATGAGACATCAGTGATTCAACATTACTTATGAAGTTATGAGAATGCTTTTAGTGTGCAAAGAGTTTTGAGTCTTTTTGAGTCAGAACGAAACACCACAAAACAGCTTTTTTCAGTTATTGGCATCCAAACATATTTCATGAAATAATTTTTAACTTATTGGAACATAAAACTATTCTGCATATTTGTTTTTTGTTGTGCACATTTTATCCAGCTATTTTAAGCTAACTTGAGAGGACAATAGGGAGAGGCAGCGAGCACATGAAGTTATTGTTATGACAACCAGAGACACTGTAAGATGAAGAAAGATGTTCTAGAATGAAAGCATCACCAAATCAACATGCGGTGGTGTAGGAACGGCTTTCTTTCTCTGCAACTGCATCTTACTGAGAGTCAAAAACAATGGTAGCTACCTTTAAATGGACATTTGAGCTTAAATTTGTGAAAGTGTGGTCACATTAACTTAAGGAAAACAGGTCCGTATCGTCAATAGTGTAGTAAAGTACAGCTCACACAGACGTCACTTTGAATTCCTATTGAAATTACTGGTGGTACATTTGCTACAAAATGTTCAATAATAACATTTTGAGGTTTGAGGTGAAACAGAGACATATTAGCATTTTTCATGAAGTCTTTCGTACAGACGTAACACAAGGGCTATGCCTATGGCAAGCGCTAATGGCCATAACATTCATAAACAATAAGGAAGCTTTAGACTTTAGAGTGTCCATAAATTTGAAAGAATTACATCATCTTGGCCACTAAAATTACTAATGCTGATGGTCCTGTGCTTAGCATATCTGTAATTCAAATCCAGGGGAAGCAGACCACAGGATTAGAAAAGCAATGTTCTAAGGCAGACAGATTTCATCGAGACATCTCCTCTTGTGAGAAATCATGCTATTATAAATGACTCCCTCTGATTAGATCAAAAAGAGCATTAACGATTACACAGCTTACAAAGTCTTTACACACTCTGTGAGCATCAGTGGCAATGATGCAGTACCTGGTGATTGAGAAATAGTCAGGAAACATTTACTGCCGTTTCCAAACTCTTCAGTTCAGTTTTTGATTGAGATCTGAGCATTGCTACACATAGCAGTTAAAAAGGGTCTAATTTAGATATAGTGAAGGTTAACATAATCACTGTAATATGACGTCATGTAATTGAGGTATAAATTTCACCTTAAACTGTAGATGCCATTACATCACCGACTGCATATTTGGTGAATGCATATAATGTTTAACCTTGGCAGAAACCTAAGTGCTTTGTGTGTGCTTATAACTAAAGCATGTGAAGGGTAAATCAGCACAGCTCTCTCATATATATATATATACAAACAGATGTCTAGCTTGGAGATGACACTTCATCATACTGTCCACCTCACACAGGAGTCCCCCTCAATAGCCAGTACAGAGCCGTAGAGTGTTTACATAATTGCAGAGTCATTTAGAATTAGTCTGTCCTCTGTCGTACACTGAAGCATTGTCCACACTGGATAACTACTAACTATAAAGCTCAGTAGCTGTTATTTCCAGACTGCTTGGTTGCTTAAAAAGAATGGCTGACTCATAAAAAAAGGTCATTTTTTTTCCCCTCATGCTATTAAAATTATACTACAACACTGCTTCCATTCATATACTGTACCAAGTTCATATACCTACACTTCTTAAGAAATTAAAAATATTAATTTAAACATACATATATTTGTATTGCTTTTTTGCAAAAAAAATAAAATAAATAAATATAACAAATAAATAAATAAATAAATAATTAAAATATTAAGTCGTAAATTTAATTAAAAAAAAAATTAAAAAATTAAAATTAAAGAAGTTTTTTTTCCATATCTACTGATAAAAAGGAGATGCTTTGTGTTCAAAAGCTGCAGATATTACAAAGGAAGAATCAAACCGTAGCAACGTCCATTTAAATAAATGCATCAACTGTGTTTTAAAAGAAAAACCGTGTTAAACCTTTAATTATGCGCCAACTAGTTAACTTTGACAGCCCAATAAAATACTTGTGGAAAAAAAGGGGACTTCAATGACATCCCTTATTGGAAGGTGCTCTGTGTACAAGAGATTTAGTGCTGTCTCAGTTTCACTCCAGGCACAAATATCAGGAGACCACCTGGAATTGAAACTACTAGCATTCCACCTCATTAAATCATAATGATGAGGTCACCTTAACACAGTCAACGGATTCCCCATCCAGTCAATATAGTGCACTGGGTTCAGCAAACTGCCATGAAACTTTAAAGCACACCTTATATCAAAACTGGAAACGGACCAAGCTTGGACTTACAGTAAAATAATTTAAAACATTGCACAAATAAGCTACAATAAATTGTGTTTGCTTTTTATAATATATTATTTTTAATTCCCTAGCGGGTGAACATGGTTCCCTTTGCTGATAACTCCTACCAGAGGTTGATGTTTAACTGGTTTAGTGGGTCAGTTAGTTGGTTTCTCAGCACAATCAGATCTCAAGTACCCAAAACCACTCTAATACTATCAAAATAGACAAGTTTCCCAAAATCATGGTTAGCCTACTATGGTCGCAAGTTCCGTCATTACCTGCATAGTTCAACGATTCAGTGTTTCTCGAAGCCTAGTTCAAACGAATGTTCGTAAATAACGTCACAAACGTACGTGGATGGAACTTCAGCTTTGGACCTGTGGTTAGAAGCATAGTTTCTTGTTACTAAGATATATGGGCTTTAATAAATTTGGCAAATGGGCACAAAAAGCAAACTAACATGCATTACTATCTTTATCTTCCATTCTATCTAAATAAAAAATGCGTTTTAATAATTTATTTTTGCGCGTCCATTCTAAACGCTGTTTTGGAAAAGTGTGCCAAGGGAACACTGGAATATGAGTTAGAGGGAACCCGCCATGATTAAAATATCAAATAAAGCATAATGACAGTGAACAAAAATTGTATATTAGTCAATAAAGCAGCATCTAAGAGATCTCTGATCAGTTAGATAGCAGAAGTTATTCCTCCACCACATTAACAATGGCTCTATGTCGTTGAACTAAAGTGGTTCGAACAACAGAGATGCGACCGTGACTAGCCAGACTGAGAGACTAGCTACTGTATCTACAGGATCATAGGCTGGCTTCAGTAGAGTCATTAGCTTGGATGACATAGCATTGCATATCAAATGTACCATTTCCTTCAAGTCGTCCCCTTCCTTCCCTCTCCACTGTAGGTCTGCGAGACATTAAACTCCTCAGCTTCTATACTGTGCTATTAAGCCAAAACTTCAGACGGACTCCTAAACCAGAGCATATGTAGTGTGTTTGTGGCATGCTGTCAGACTGCTTCAAGCAATTAAAGTCATCCCCTGTGGCATCTATTAACCAATCATCTCTCTTGGCTTTGATGCTGTCATATGATCTGAAAACCCCCCTAGGCAGTATTCTATGCTGTAATCACATTCCAGCGACCACACTATCACTGAGAAAAAATTCCTTGAAATTACCATATCATAACCATCTATAACGAACCTCAAGCCTTCCCTTCCCCTTCCTGTTGAGTTCAATGTAATTCAAGTTTTCTGGGCTGTTTGTTTCTTTTCCCCCAATATGATTTGTTATGTTTTTTGAACTGTAGTGGTGAGCTTGAACTAAGTTATTCAAAGCCTACAGCTACTGTAGGCCGCCGTTTTCCCCTCCGCAGTAAACTCCTTGAGGCTTTCTTCGAATCTTGTTTACAACTTACGCCTAGTGGTTCAAAATCACGCATCAAATCATCATTGCAGTCCAAATCATTCCAAATTCAAGCAAAACATGATAACCACTTGATGAAAATAGCAACATCTGCAACAAAACGACAGAAACAGACAAAAAAAAACATTGTCCTTGCATCCTCGCTCATTCTTCATGCTGTGCACCAGGTCACTGGTGTCTCTGAAGGTTGGTGACATTCACAACTCACAGCAGCAGATTTCAACCCACTGCTCAATCGAACATTACATACAACAAGGGACATCAACCCCAGACCCCTTGAGTGCCAAGGTTACTGTATAAGAGACATCAAGAACCAGACACCACTGAAGCACTTAGCCCAGGCGGCCTGTTGTCTGACAAACTGACATCCAGTGCCAACTAAGGGCTGAGGAAGCAGAAAGGGATTTGACATTAACCCCGCTTAGCTCAAACTCCTTACTCTTATACCCTTCCCATGACATGGTAATCCGATGGTGACCACAGAGTTTGGAAGATGCTGAACATGCTAAAAACAAATAATAAACATGCTGATGTCTCTCCAAATGCAGAGATCATATTTGAATTGCAACCTGCGTTCGGATTAAAGAAATCGTTTACTCAAAAATGAACGTTGCTGATCATTCTCAAGCTTCCCAAAATCACCAAATTTAGCAATGTATCACATTCTCTGCACTGATTGGGTGCCACACAAATGCATAGTTAATGCTTGTCAATAGCCAATAACTTAGAACTAAAATGAACTACTAACACACAAACACAAGCATAAATTGTGTTTGTTGAATCTATAAATGATCATTCCCGAGTCACTTCTCAACCTGCTGTGGTTTACATAGCCATAACCATGCCAATGTTTTGCCGTCTAGCAGCTGTAAACACGGGACGAGGATGCCAAAAGTTTGACCTGTCTGGCTGTAGCTGTATTTTACCAAAGCAGTATTACTGAATTAATTATGCACATGGTATATTTCTTTAAACCATCCTCAGTTGTGAAGTTGTAAGCGTTGGTTGTTTTGTTTAGTTGTCTTAAAAAACAGCAAACTGGGTCCGGGGTTTACCACAGAGGAGCAAAGACGTCAACAATCGCTGTAAAGAATTGAATAGTTCTAAAGTTAAACCTATGTGACATAAACACAAACAATGAGTACAGGAAGAGAAAAAAAGAGGGCAGTGAGGGGGAGATCAGGATGAGAGTTTAATTGATTAAGTGTTCCTGGGACACTTAATCATCTCTGCTGTTTGGGTGGTTGCTGGGGGGCTGACTTATATGGAAAAGTCTTGGATATGCTGAGAATCCTCTAAAGAGCAGTTAAACAGAGACCTCTGACCTTACAAAGATGTTACAGTATACCAGACGAAAGCATTTTAGCAACAGTGACGTCAACTTGAGCGAGACTGTTTTTTCAGCTGACCGCTGTGGGCAGAAGTACTGAGATGCAAATGCTCTTAAAAAGAGAGTGTTCAGTATTTGCTCTTTGAAGGCGTAGAACACTCAAAAGAGAAAACTGTCACTTATTCAACTTCATGTTGTTATAAACAATAACACCTTCGTTTTTTGTCCATTGAAAGAAGATATTTAGGCAGAATGAGGCTATTTAGGCTTTTTAGTTTTATTGTTGCTTAGAATAAGCAATTTAAACATCAGCAATAAGCCAATAATTATTATTATTTTGCGGCAAATGTTATATTTCAATACTACAATTTACTAGTGATATATTATTATGAACACTGGTCTAGTTTAAAATTCAGTAAGGAATACATTTCACACTGTTATGAAAAAATGACTCGTGTTTTTAATGATTACCTTTAAGTAAGTGTTAAATAATGACAAAGGTCATCAAAAAGTAAAAAAAGAGAGCATGAACCATTATATATCCAATATTCAATATCAAGATAAACCTCTAAAATTGGCCAATATGTAGAGCTTCCGGTGACCGCTAATTCCAATTCTTGAGCCTTCATCATTCACACCATAATCCTATGCAGTTTAGATTTGCTTTTCAAAGCATATATAGATAAATAAAAGAAAAAATGGTGACAGTCCCACAGTGGTGGAGAGATAGCAGTGAAGGCCGCATACCGGACAAGCCCCCTGGGAGCAAAGAGACAAGATCGTTATATAGCTGATCTCCAGAGAGCGCAGCCTGGGACTGTTCTCATGGCTACCACCATACAACATCATGGACGTCAATAAAAAAACAAAACACGGAAATAAGACTCTGCACTCTTCCAGTGTGTACACACAGCAGCTCTTAAACACTCGTTGCTCTCTATTGGCTTTCTATAAACAGTATTAGAGTATAAAGACCTATTCCGCTTTCTGCTAACTGAGATGAAGCTAAAAGAGGACTGTGTCAGTCAATAAAGCATATATGATCTTATCCATCCATCATTTTCTACTCTAAAGCAACCCGACTGAGGGAGGCATTACTATCAATACTGACATACAAAAATAAACAATAATTCACAGGCTTTCCTGCCTGGTTCCCATGTCTCTGCCGTAGAACCGGGAGCGGAAAAGCCTGGGAGAGAGAGTGAGACAGCAATTCATAGCATAAATGTGCAATAAAACAAAACAAACTAGGAAACCGAAAAAAACAAACTAGGAAAGACAGGGCTTACAGTGAAGCAATAGGCAGCACATTGATCTTTTCGAAAGTGTGAAAGTGGGACACATCAATAGGATAGAGCAAAGCGGCAATGTGAGCGCCACTGTGCTGCTCGCTCGTGGTCCCTCATGACTGACTGCTAGAGCAATCGATTGGTGGGAGGAAAGCTGGGTGAAATTCCAGCTTCATTCACGGCACACTGGGGGTTCACCGCACTGCCTGCCAGAGGAAGCCTTCTATTGAACCTTACTTTTACTAAAAACACTGAAACTGCACACAACGACTGACATTTAGAGACTATGAGCAGACCAAAGGTGCACAAGCCATTTTGAGCCAATCACAGAGTTGATACCAATCACCAACTGGAGCTTTCAAGCTTCAAAAAAAGAAAACAAAATAAAAGTCCATGTGACTCACACTTTATTTTCGAATAGTAGTTGTATGAGACTGAAATTTAAAGTTGTCATTCACTGAAATACAACAGACAACCACTCCTAGATCTATTAGAGCGCTCAAAAGAGAAGTAGTGATACATGATGGATGGATGAATGAATGATTCTTTTGAGCAGGATCTTTTCACTGAATTAGCTGAATTAATTCACAAAACTGGTCAGCGGTATGTTTCTGGTACGACATCGTAACTCACTGCTTAATATTTTGGAAGAAATCAGCTACAGTAGCTTTTTACAATGGTTTCCTGAAACCACAGAAAATAAATTGACATCTGACGACAACTTTAGGCATCTTTGAGAAAACAATAAATAGCTTAACTCTGTTGACAGTGACAGCATATTGGCATCGGTTGGCTATTGATGCTTGAGGGTTTTTTTTTTGTTTTTTTTTTAAACATTCCCCTGATTGATTCATACACTAATTAGCAGACTCAATTATTTGGTGATAGCTCACTAAAGTGGGAATGATTATCAGTATATAACAGCTTAGATTTAAGTCTGTTTCTTACTCAGAAAACCTCAGAAGGGTTGAAATAAAATGCATGAGACATTAACATTTTCATGGTACTTTCCCATCCTTTTTGAAGGCTAAAAATCCTCTGTCTCTGTCAGTGAAGTTGTTCTTTTCCATAAAGTTCCAACTTTTAGTTGAGAAAAAAAGAGTCATAAACATGGCAAAACATCTTTGAATGAACTTGTAATTTAATTAGGCATCTTTAAATACTGCTTCCTTTGAATATTGGCTCAACTTTAGATCCATCAGCCAAGGCGTATTACAGACAAACAAGTCTGACCTCTACAGGGAAATAAAGGTTTTGAACAAACCATTCATGAGCGATGAGAGGATGTCCATTCAACAGTCAAAAGAGGATGTTGATGTTTACAGGAAAAGCTCAACCTCTAGCCTTGAAGAGAAGAGGATCTCCTCTTTGCACACCATCTGGGTTAACAGCTAGATAAAACAGTTAAGTAGTGAATTTTATTGTCCATTAGTGGGAAGAGAGCATTGATTCATAGAGATTACACAAGTTTGATGCTCAATACAAATTTCCTGCAGTGCACATAAATGCTAAATGATGGGTTTATTGGCAACTTCATAATATGCGGTGCATAGATGAATATCCATTTCCTCACTGCATGGAAGCCGGGCAATTTCAAGCCTCGTGCGAATTTTATTACACAGATTAGGTACCTGGCAATAAAAACACAACAGCAGAGACATACTCTATCATTTTTCGCATTTTCAACGCAACTCACGCTTCACAGGAGCTTTGATTAAAAGCTAAGTGGTGATATTGCCAGTGTTCTCAAGGAGGTTTTTTTTTTTGTGCGTTTTGCACATGTTGTAGTTTTGCAAGAGCATGTCAACACCAAGAACGATGCCATTTCTCTTCAAGCATAGAGAGGTAGGTCATCGAAACGGGACTAAAACGGAGCGATTAGATCCTGTTTCTTTGCTTTTGACCTCCGGCCAAGGAAACACCAAAATGAGCTGTTGTTCTTGCACCAAGGCCAAAAGTTAGTTCAGTGTTACTTATTTAAATTTCGTCTCAGCGTCCAATCAGATTGCGTCTCTTTTTTTTTTTCTTTTATCAGGGGAATGTTTTGGTCGCCATTCTAGCAGAAGGTATTTCCTCATATCAAAACCTGATCTCAGAACGTTTTGGCAGCTATGTTAGGGAGCTGGGAGGAAAAACAAGGGTCCTAAAATACTCCAAAACATGATCTGTGGCTAATCTCATTAATCACATGTGTCTTTCATCCATAACAAATGCAAAAAGCCTGCATTGTCCAAATATCGCCCTGTTCATGGCCACAGTGGTGAACAATGAGTATTTGTAATAACTAACAGATCCGCAAATGTGTTTGTTTTGACCCAGTTGTGATACTGACCAGTAATCTATACAGGAAAACACTGATCCGAGTGCGCCTAGAGTACTAAAAAAAAGTTCTGCTTCCTGAAATGACTCCAAAAGATCAGTAACATAAAACATTTTGTCATTAGAGGACCATAATAGAAGCTGAGAGCTAAACATGTGGAATGGAATGATAATCGTAACACTGCATAAATTCAGCTCTTCCATTTGTTACTTGAAATGTAGGAGCTGCAGACGTGTAGATCTGTGTGCAAAAGACAGAGGAAACAATTGAATCCTGCTGGGAAGGAATAAATGGAAGAGAAAGTGCAGTGAGAGAAGAGAAAGTAAATGTCTCCGGAGAGGTGCAGACAAAAGATCAGACTCGCCAGACATTCGCGACTCCCCTCAGAGTCCAAAATTTCACTTATTCTCTTGTTTATTGTTTGGAGGCGGTATTGAGGCTACCAGTCACTGCTCTCTCATGCCAGAGATATGCCAGAAAGTGCTTATTGGATATACAGCCAAGTAAAGGCTGATTTTAACATTGAACTCCTTGTCTTTGCACCAAAGCACGGGTTATGGGAGCAACATTAAAAATTTGTTCCAAATGCTCACTGATGCTTCTCATTAATCTCTTATTAAAATTAATAATTTAACTGTTTTTCAGAGTTTGGGTATGCTGTAAATAATTAAGTATTAAAATTCATCAAAATGTACATAAAATGAAAATTTAATTTAAAAAAACTGTTTAAATGTGTAAAATATATCTAATGCTTTCAGTTCTTGTTACCAACACTAAAAGTCAGCACGAAACCAAAACTAAATATGCATGATCGTTATCGACAAATCCATCGAGACGCTTTTATCTAACTGTTTGACTAAAATAGGAGTCATCTTTCTTTAATATTGCTTCCTGAAAAAGTAATCTCATCTGAATCAGTATAGAAATATGCAAAGTGAAAACAGTCCGAAACAGTTCTAAACAAATATTAGAGCTGGGGCGATACATTGATTATGGATCGATTATGGATCAGTTCTGAGATTTTCAGAATGCATCGCGATCTGGAATCGATTCTGAGCCTAGATTTTAACAGCAGATAGCGCTCTCTAGTTTTGATCGGTTCTGCCGAATCATGTCATTTCACCTGAGCTCAGAATGCTTTTATGACACGAGATTAAGTCCCCTTGCAAATCGCTTCAACCTTTCCGAATTTTATGAATGATTATTTTAGGTACAAGTGTGTGCAAGGATTTGGAAACAAGAAGATTACGGCTGTTTCTAAAGCATGGAGCGTTATCTGATGTTATGGAACAATAAGTTCATAATAGATTCCAGAGGAATTGAGAAAATCTCAGAATCAATGCTGAATCATTTCTCCATTTGTGATGCATCACTGTATTGTCCCAGCCACTTTTGAGCAAGTGACGTAATGCTAAATCTCCAGATTTGTGTAGACAAAGAAACAAACTCGTCTACATCTTGGGTGGCCTGAGAATGAGTGATTTACAACATATTTTAATTACATTTTTGGTGGGTAAACCTTCTTAAATGAAAAAAGAAAAAAGTTATACTCTAATAACTGGCTCTTCCTTTAAAACTAGTTTCGTTTCTGATGATATCATCTAGGTTGGACAATAAGAAAAATGCAATCACTCCATGTAATGCCCACCTTTCAGAATCCAATCAAACACCAATTAATAAAATCTGCACTAACATTTTTTCCCCACTGAACTACCCATTTCAATAGGATATGTCAAATTAGAGTTCAAGTACAGTGTGTTGCGATCGGCAATTCCCGCTGACTTGAGAGTACAGAGATGAACCAAGTAAGAAGCATAAAGAGAGTAGGAGACGCTGTCCCACTTTCATAAGCCTGTGATGAATAGCGTTGTCGCTTCTCTTTTGCTGAATCCAGAAATTCCCAACATCTTCGGGCTGGCTGAGAATCGTAGGTTAGCCGGGCTCAACGGCTTGTGCATACATCTTCCCTGATGGGGGTGCATGTCAGGGCGCATGAAAGCAAAGTGTGAAGATCCCCCAATCCCAGCGGCCTACTTAGTGAACCAAAGTGCTTCTACATACGCACTCCATTATACCAGACAGAAATGGCTCACCTAGGACAGCCAACATATTTCTTCATTATTTAAAAAATAATTACAGGTGACCAAAGAACCCCAGACAATAATGCTCCAGAGAAAAACACGATAATAAATGATATTAATTAAGATGCACAGCTTCCCAGTGTACACAGTAATTATTTATACAGACGAATTATACAAGAAGGGGGACTGCTGGTGTAGAAAAGCTCTCATGTGGCAAGATAGATACTGTGCATTAAGCGAGATGGGAGGGTTTAAAAAACTTTCAACGTAAACACTCGGACCATTCGGGGCTTTCAAGGGACACAAGATGGAGACGTGGTATAAACTCTAAACATAAAAGTCAAACACACTGTCAGTGCTCGCTTTGAGTTGCTGTCACTTGCACACACTAACATACACAGACGTTCCTCTGCTAGATAACAGTGCTAGAGTTTTGGCCCAGGGGCTAAAAACACCAGCTTCTTCCCTCTTCTCTCAGAATGAAAAAGCTGAGAACTGCAGAGATGGATTTCTATGGATACCCCTGACTGTCCAAAAAGAAAGAAAAAAGAAAAAGGGAACTGTGACTTGCAACTTTATATCTCACGACTGCAAATTCTCCACTTCCCAATTTGTAAAACTGAACAATTCCCACAATTGCAATTGTGAGATAAAGCCAAATTAGGATAGATAAAGTGTCAGTTTTGAAAAATTATTTAATAAATGTGAATGTGTAACTGCAGAAGCTACATGACATCTGTCGTTGTGACTTTATATTTCATCAAAGTGGCATTTTTTCATGTGCGACTGTACCCTTCAATTAAGTTTTAATTCATTTCTTAAAGCTTTTTCATAAATACCCATTTTAGACATCAGACAGCAGATTGCAAACAGTGCCCTCATATTGGTATAATGGGGTTATGACTTTTGAGCATTTGAAATTTCCACAAAATAGTATATGTTTATTAAATATTTTGGTGACTTTTATTATCTTTTCTGGTGCTGATTGCAGTAAGATTGCAGTGCTTTTAGTTTAACTGAACACATTTTTACTGCGTTCATTTAACACATTTTTCCATCAGCATAATGACACAAATTTGCACTAAAAAAAATCCATCTGGGCTTATTTAAACAGGATCGAATTCTGCTTTTGAAAAGATAAATTTGATGAAAAAAAGCGGGAAAGAGCACATCCGCGACGTGATCCTGCATACATTACCAATTGTCAATGAGAAGTGTTTGTTGTTTTAAAAACTGTTCAATCTATTTTGAGTCTATTATCCATGCAAATTACTATAGGAAACTGCTGTGCATTTATTCATCCTTCTCTCTTAAACATGTATCTCCTCCCGAGAGCTTTAATCTTTTCTTCTTCAGAGAGAAATTTATGCTGAGGCATCTGCTGCCACAACCTTTATTGTCACTGCTCCCATTCAATAAATGAGAGAGGGAAAAGTACAAACACACACATAGCTTTTCATCTTTCATTACACTGGGTTCTGGCACATTTAACTGTGTGTACACACGACGATGAGAACTGAAACCTCTCCAACACGGACTCGCAAAAAACATACATTGATTTAGGCTCTCTCCGTTAAAAGCACATAAGCTCTTCACGAAAGAAGGAAACCTTAACTTTGCATGCACCTGACTTCCTGTCAGACTGGATAATAGTGCTTTGAGGTGTGTCTGTGAGGTATTGTCTTCGCCCGTCATCATCTCACAGTCTCATAGGTCACATTAGCACCTGTCTGCGCTCTCAGACTTAATGTGTCACAAAAGCAAAGGAAGTCAAAGAGAAGTGAGCCATTCATTGGGAAAGTCATTCTGCATAGATCTCAAAGAAAAGATATGCTGCATCAGTTTCAGCCCCTGACTTTCTTAAGGTTTCAAAATGAATGAGAGAGAAGTAAATGAGAGAGCTCCTGAAAAGAAGTCAACCTTTTAGTTTTCAGTTTATTGTGCACAGGTCCTCGGGCATTTGTGAGATACTGGATTGTGAATGTAGCTAAAGGTCCTTTTGCATGTGTCAATTCAACACTGCACTGAATTAATAACGAAGTGTCATCTATGGGCACTCGAAGTTTGAAAAGTTTCAACTTTAACCCTGCTGACCGTTTAAGAACTGTCATTTCCACATGGTGATGGTTTTAATTAATTAATCACATCCAAAGAAAATTGTGTAATATATGCATGTGTGCTATGTGTGTATGTATATTTAAAAACATGCACGTGCATGTATATATTTAATAAATATGTTAAAATATGTAACACTTATATATTAAATATATTTATTTATATAAATATATGTATGTAAATATATACATGTACTGTAAATACATGCAAATATTTTCTAAATACATGTATGTTTGTCTTTAAATATAAATCATAAATTTGCAAAAGTTGCATTTATTATATCAAAAATACAATAAAAACAATACAATTGGGAATTATTAGTTATATATTTAATTTATATTACATTTAGTCTATTCCTGCCATTACTTCAGTCTTCAGTGTCACATAATGCTTCAGAAATAATTTTTTGCCAATTGACATTTAATATTATCAATGTTTAAAACCGTTGTGCTACTTTTATTTTTCTCAGAACTGTAACACATTTTTATTTTATTGTTTCATTTTTTCAGTAGAAAAAAAAATACTTTTTTACTTTTGATAATTTAATGCACCCTTCCTAAATAGAAGTATTAATTTTTAAAAAAGACTTTTTTTACAGACATATGTGAATATAACCTCATAAAGAAATGAAAAAGAGAAGTGGAAAAAAAAAGTAATCCTTACCAAAAGTAAATAACTAAACATCTGAATCAAAGAATAGGCAGAATACTGTCTAATGTAGTCTATAAAAGTCTTGAGAGTGAAACAGTCCAGATCTATACATGACCGTTATTTGTACCAGTTGCTCAAGCCCAGATTCTTTCCTGATGTTTTCTCGAAGTGAGATTGTCAATAGAGATGTCAAGCTGATTGACAGCACAATGAAAACTAAAGGCATGGGCGGGCTTACACACCTCAACTACACTCTGTGAGGGAAACCATGGCAACCAACACATGGAGGAGCGAAATCATGAAAGGTAGAAAAAAGGCAAAGAAAGAGAAGCGAGAGAGAGACAGAGAGAGAGAGAGAGAGAAATAAAACCAGAGGTAAAGAAGCAGTTAAAAAAAAAAAGGAAAATAGATCTCCATGACAACTCTGACTGGGAAACATAAGAGCATACCACAAGGTTTTAAAAACTCTGTAAAAACAAAAGAGAGAGGGAGGTGGAACTGAGGAAACTGTGCGAGAACTGAATGAGAATGATGTTTAGTTAATATACACATAATATTTTTATCCAAAATCTATCCATTGTAGTTGTGCAGTCTCAGACAGCACGCCCATAGAGCGCCTACAGTCTGCTCACTGACAGTTTTTTTTGTGCATTTTGCACAAAAAAAACCGAAAAGCACTTGTGAAAATTGCAAGCTCCAATCAGTCTTCCCCTACTGCAAAGCTACTTTAGTGGAATCTGGGTGCATAGCTTTAATCAGACTGTCGGAAAACAAAATCATGTTTAAAAAAAGTTGCTGCACTGATATTATGAGCGGTTCTGCTTTTCATTTTGAGGCACTGACTTACTTCTAAAAACAGTTTTTTTGTTTGTTTGTCAATCATAAACACCAACACTGTGCACAGCCTGACTGGTCAGAGTGGCTTAAATCATAAATACGGCAAGGGAAAGAGAAAGAAAAGCTATAAAGAGGGAAGAGCGGGAATTCTAAGCAGCTGATGCATAGTAATTGGCCGCCGTTCAGGAGGACATTCTCCTCTGAAAGCTGGAATCTTTTGTGAGCCCTTTTCATTACATAAATGACTTCCCATCAGGTCAGATGAGCTCACAGTCAGCGTGGGGGTAGATATGAAGATGAGGGGTTTTAATAACATTTGTATAAAAAAAACAAACTGATTTAATAATAAAAAAAATAATTACACATTTAAAAAAATTTAGGAAAACCACTCCCTTAAACTCTCTTAATGCTTTTCAAAAGAAAAAAATGTATACACTTAAATAGAATAAATTAAATAAAATAAATGTAAAAAATAATAATGTAAATACAAAACATAAAACATTTTTAAGTAAATGTTTAAAAAAACATTAAATTAAAGAATAAATAACATTTAAATAATAAAAAAGATTACAATAATACCAAAAAAAACCTCCCCCAAACTTCGTTCACACCTCTAGAAAAAAGCAACATTAAAAAATAAAACTAAATTGATTATTTAAAATTAAATATAATATATATAAATAATTTAAAATAAATGTTAAACAAACATAATATTTTTACAATTTTAAAAAACTTAAAATCCCCTCCCCTATGCCTCCGCCCACAAAATAAATAAATAAAAAATAAAACACCATATGCCTAATGCAATGTCTAAAGACCCTGACAAGTGCACAATCTACTGCCCTGCTCATTGTGTGTCCAGATCTCCTAAAGGGAACTGGCTGTTAGCTAAATAATTCACAAGCTTGCTTTGTACAAGCACTTGTTCTTCTCTGCACTTTCAGCAAGTAATTAACTGTGCACTTTGTCAACTATCATGTACAAAAAAAAACATTGTGTAGATAGGTGATATGATTATTGTTTACCACCATGTTGCCCACGACTATTAAGAGCAGGCCTCCTATGAGCCATCATTATTCTGGAAAGCCCACGGCACCTCCTAACTACTAAACACAATGAGAGTAGCAATTAAATGGTAGTAATGAACACTAAAGAGAAAATGATTTATTTAGCGAGTCATCTTAAGCTCTAGACACTTGAAAGACTGCTCAGCCATCCTTCTGTCTTTGTGGGATTTATAAGGCTGGAGAGGGAGTGTGTCACGTGGTCTCAATCTAAATTGCAGATTTGATCTCATCTCTGTGCATGGCATGCTGGAACTTTCTTGTACTGAGAGGCATACATTTGATAACTGATCACGAAAGTAATTTATAACTAACTCCATGATCGATTAGTGGGGTTGATCAGTTTAATATTAAGCGCACTCGATAATGTCCATTACGTTTTTTACATCAGTACATGTGGTCATCCTCTTAAATAGTGCAATATATTGTGTGCAATTCTAGAGCATGTTGTTATGGTATTATTTTTATATAATTATACAGGGGTTAAAGTTAAAAAAAAAACCTGAGCCTGAACTTTTTTGGGGGGGACTTTTTTATTTGAAGGACTTACTGGTGTTGGGGGTTCAAATAAGTTGAATGAATAATAAGCCAAGCACAGGTTCTGAAAAAATACTGTATTGAGA
>JAUCMU010000021.1:8774820-8790709 GCA_032275025.1 Enteromius treurensis | reverse complement strand
TCTCTCTCTCTCTCTCTCTCTCTCTCCCTCCCCCACCTCTCCTGCCTCATGCCATTCCCCTCAACTTCTCCAGTCTCCTCCAATTCTCTAATGAGAAAAAGCTGGTAGGAAAATCCTGGACTGATTCCTATATAAACTTACAGACATCTCACGGAACAGCCCAGGGAGAAAGAGAGAGGTAGAGAGAGTGTTGAGAGGTTGAAGACTGGCAGGGGTCGGCCAAGTAAGAACAGTGACAAAAGGTAATATAGAAGAGAAATATATACACACATTCAAAGAAGAACACAAAAGATAGAAAGCTTTCCAAGAGTCTGACATTTTGATAATAATGGGTGTTTGTCAAACAAGCAATTCAGCTTGATTCATTCCTTCTCCTTTCTTTTTTTTCTAGCGTGAATTCAGGTCAAATATTCAGACAATTATGATGAGTAAATATTCCAAATGAAGCAGTCGAATATACTGTATATTTTTATATGATTGAGGAGGAAACTGCCCACTTAGAAACCCACCAGGGAAAACACACTTTATATACAAAAATACACTATTTGACCATCTACATTAAAAATTACAGCAAGTTTTCTCAAGATAAAGGTTGTGTTTTTATCGAAATTCCAACTAATTCATTTCCGAGAGCATCAGATTAACACACATACGATTTTCTACAAGAAACAAATAAATGTACTCATTGAACAATTAGAATTTTGCTTAGTGGTGGACTGATTAACCTCCAAGGCAAATATGTGACCCTGTACCCCAAAACCAGTCATAACTCATAAGTAGCACAGCTATATTTGTAGCAATAGCCAATAATACACAATATGGGTCAAAACTATAGATTTTCATGAAGTTTCATGTAGATATCTTGAACATTTGCTACTGTTAATTTATAAAAACCTAATTTTTGATTAATAACATGTATTGCTAAAAGGCAATTTGTGGACCCTCGACAAAATATTGTCCTATCCTAATAAAAAAATTCTCATTGGGACTTAAGATTTGGCTTTTTAATTATTTGCACAAGTCTGATTGGGTCAGGCATCTGACTTCTATTTTGACATTGCTCAGAATGCCAGCATCTGAGAACACCAAACACTCAATATTGGTCAACCACTAATTTAGCTTGCATAAATGCACATAAAAATACAAATGTTAACACATCAATGAAAACAAATGTGAATACACTGACTACTCGGTGATGGACAACCCAAACAAAACCAGTCATATTTTATTACCACATACAGTAAAATAGAACAAATCAGTATAGTTTTTATTTTAATATGTTCTGACTTTTCCTACAAGGACATTTATGGGATCAAATATCCAACTTCATGTCTATTTGGAAAGCCCTAAAGTTTCAATTTATTTTCCAAAAAAACAAACACCACCGACTGTACGGGCAAACAAAAGTGTTCTGCATTAGATAAAGCACAGCACACAGCACCAGTGGCTCTCAGCTAATAGTAAGACATGTAATAGATGACTAATTTAAAGGACAGACTAGTCTGACTGTAATTATAACTTCCCTTCTTGTTCAAATAGAGGGCTTATAGATGTCTGGCTTTGACAGGACCCTGTAATGAGCCACTGTACATTAATTCACAGACTTGGCATATATGGGATTCAGCCTGAAATGTCTTAAAGGGGGGAGGCCTTAAAAAAAAGAAAAGATGGAATATGAAATATTGAACACAAAGCAATTTCCATTTTCTGTATGGCAAGATTGGCTTCATCCCTCTGGCTTAAGCAGCTTTTTATGTTTATGCTCAATTTCTGGTTGTCAAACGAAGGAATCGTGGCCTAAATTGTGATTAATTGACAATAGTTAGTGCAATGATTGCCTCCAGAGTCAAAATCTGTCTTCATAAATCAACAGTATGAGCATTTGGCAACAAAACCACCAATTATAGCAGGAGTAACAATGCATAAGAAACAGAATGCTGCCAAGCACATTGGCAATGTTATAAAAGTACATAACAGACAGTAGCAGGACGTGCCAGTAACACAAACTATTTGGAAAAAAAAAATTAAATAAAAAGTAAGAGAGTAACTCTCAGGATGGTATCATTTCTTAATGAACTGCATTTTTGCATGCTCTCTTCCACATCCTAAAACATATATAGCTGATGTAAATCGATTGGCTCACAAGATTTGTGACAATACGCACGAGTTCTTTGGTAACTAATGAGCAGCTACAGTAGGTGAAAAGGATGCACGTGGCATGTTTTTCACCTGGCGTTTCCAGGTCTGGGAGCTCTGGCTGTGCTCAGCGGTAGAGAATAGTGTGGCGTGTGACGCCGTGGAGAGGAATATTACCATAGAGCTGATGACATCATTTATTTTCAAGATCAACAGAATCTCATGTTTCAAAGATTTGATTTGAAAAAGCAATATTAATATCTCATATACTCTGGTCTGGATATCCTATGGATATGCTACAGTACATGTTCTGTTCCTTTACAGACAGATCAGATATGCTAATGAAGTCTTGTGACGCTATTTCAGTCACAAGACCACCTCCAGACCCTGGAGTTTCACTGTAAATTGGTTAAAAGGTCAAATTCAATAAACAACAATATTTTATTATTTTGGCTGTTAATCAAATGTTAATCCCACTAATTTGAATGAATTTCATTATTTTGCTTATGCAATCAAAACACAAATACTTAATATTTTTATATCTAATCAATATATTCAATTTAGATTAAAGCGTCTACTATTGTGATATCAATTGTAGGGTTAATTAAATGTTGATGTTATATTTTGATCACATCTGTGAGTTAAAACCACTGAACATAAACAGCATTTGTCAGTTGTTTTTGTTCAGGTCCAAAAAAAAAACAACGTAGAAAACGTGTCTGCATGGCGTAGCTGTCACCGATAGCGCCTCTGTGGCTCTACCTGACCAACAGCAGCGGGAACCTTTGCCCGCTTTCTAAGGTTCCTACCCGGACACTTCATCCCCATGTATCTCGGCTGATTCACCACAGGTGTTTCACATTTACTCGCCTTTCTAAGGCCCAGACTTCTGTGTATTACAATAAGTTCGCCCTTCATCTATCTTCCATGATCGTGGCTCCTGTCCAGTGGGATATAATGGCAGAGATCTCCGATGGTCAAGGAAATGACCCAGCACCTCCCGACTGTCCACCCGAACAGACATATGTTCCCGAGATCCTTGATCACACCTTCTCCACCTAATTCATGACAACCCCAGTGCAGGCCATCCCGGCAGTCAAGCCACCATGGAACTGGTCTCTCATCAGTTTTGGTGGCCTTCCATGACCCAGGAGATCACCACTTTTGTTAAGAACTGCATCACATGCAACATGACGTCACACCAACGTCCCGCGGGTCTACTCCAGCCTCTGCCTATAGCACAAAGACCCTGGTCCCACCTCGCAGTGGACTTTGTGACGGATTTACCCCCTTCCAATCATAACACTACTATCCTCACCATAATCAACAGTTTCTTTAAGTCATGCCGCCTCTTTCCACTGCCCAAACTTCCCACTGACTGGGAGACTGTTCAAGCCCTCATGAATCAGTTATTTCGCTTTTAAGGACTACCCAAAAACATTGTCTCAGACCGTGGCCCCCAGTTCACCTCCCGCGTATGGAGAAGCTTCTGCTCCCAGCTAAATATAAATGTGAGCTTGACCTCCGGATACCATCCCCAGTCCAACGGTCAGGCTCACGTTCACCTGCAACGAGCCATCCGCAGAGTTACCTGACAAGCCAATCGCCTTAGGAGGGAGGGTCCTCAATACCAGGTTGGCCAGTGGGTCTGGCTCTCCTCCAGAGATCTTCATCTCCGCCTGCCATGCAGAAAACTCAATCCGAGGTACGTGGGTCCATTCAAGATCATAAGACAAATTACTCCCCACATATTAACTTCCCACTCATTATCGTATCTCACCCACTTTCCATGTTTCTCTGTTCAAGCCCGCTGCTGACCCGGAAGGAGAGAGGCAACAGGACAAGGCCGCTACTGCAGAGGTCCCTCCCCTAGCGCCGGAAGGAGAGAACATCTACCAGGTTAACCAAATCCTGGACTCTCGGCGCTGAGGCGGAAATCTTCAATATCGACTGGGAGGAGTACGGGCCAGAGGAGAGATCTTGGGTAAACTCCAGAGACGTTCTAGTTATCTCCACGTTCCACCAGAATCATCCAGAGAAACCGGCCCCTCGCCCCCGTGGAAGACCTTCGCGCGAGGAGTGGCTCGCTTCGGGAGCCGCTCGCAGGGGAGGGGCTCTGTCACCGACAGTGCCTCTGTGGCTCTCTCTGACCGACAGCAGCGGGAACCTTCGCCCGCGTTCTAAGGTTTCTACCCGGACACTTTATCCTCACGTACCTCGGCTGATTCGCCACAGGTGTTTCACCTTTACTCGTCTTTATAAGGCCTGGACTTTTGTGTATTCTTTGCGAAGTTTATTTTACTGATGTCCTTGCTATGATGATGAGAAAATTACGTCACTCCCTATGACAAGTGCATTCCAAAAAACTAAATAATGGCACGCACGTGAAAATGACAATGAACCATTTGATACCTAATATGTGTATAGTTACACCCGTAGTGTAAAGATTGCTGCCTATGGGTGGGTAAGAGAGCTCTCAGATTCTATTAAAAATAGCGGAGGGTGGGTAATTAATGACAGAATTTTTATTTTGGGGTGAACTATCACTTTAAGTACAATAAACTGACGTTACCCACTGATAGACCTAATCACTGCAATTCGATATTCCATTAATAGTCATATATAAGAACATATTAGAATCCTTCTAGCGCTAGTGATCTGACGGACAGCTACAAAAACTGAAATCTCCTTCATGTCATGAGAAGATGTCTACCGTCTGCTCAGGCTGAAGGCTGTTAGATGAGCTCTAATGGTGCAGCACTGGAGTTTACTGAGTTCGAGTTTTCAGTTATCAGATTAAATCCACAGGAAAACACAAGCGAGACGTGAGATGCTCAAAAGCTGAATCTGAACCTATGCATATTATGTTGGTTTTACTGTGGTATTTACTAAGGAAACAACTAATTGTTCACAGTTCCTTGAGAAGTCCATGATCTAGTATATGCTTTATCACACGCTTATCTACTGACCTTTTTAGGGTCTGGAGGTGGTCTTGTGACTGAAATAGCTACAGTAATGTTGGGTGTGTTTTCAGTGTCATCGCAGATAGTGGAGCATGTTGGAGATGGCTGATAGAGTTTTGGCCATGTGCAGAGAAAGTTCTGTGATGTTTAAGTCTATTATGAGGATATGGAGTGGCATCTTGGGAGATCTGTTATCTTAGATGCCTTGAGGACACATAGCGAGGGAGGTCGCTATGTTGGTTTTTCTTCTTAACGTAATTAACTTCCAATTTTCTTATGGATTTTTTTGCAGCAATTTACAATGCATATTAGTGCCCTGATATGTTATTTACAGAATCTAGCAAAATGAATGCTAAAAAAAAGAATATTTTATGTAAACCAAGAATTAAGCTCAGGTAGAATTGTACTACAAGTCTAAATAGCAGCTGTTACTGAAAAAGCAGAAATGCACGCAGAAGATTATCTGTGTTTTTAAATGAACAAACTAAAGGTTTACTTGCTTCCAAAGTTTGGCTTCCTAAAATTGCTTCCCATCAGCAATCTGAACATCTTACTATAGAGATAGCATTGCTATGGCACATCATTCTGTCTCTTATAAACAATGCAGAGGAATTTACTTTCTCAAAATTGTTTTCTATTTTTAACAGTTTAACCGAAGGGAAAATAAATATGGTAATGCATAGAGGAATGTACAGAAAGACCACAAAAAACATATCACTGAATTTTACATCATAGTGAAAGTGTTTGAAAATGACTGCAAACTCTGCAAAATCAAAACACACACACAGGCACACATATAGACAAAAAGGTAAGGCAGAAGGTAGTTCAGATACAATGTGAATGGAAAATAACTTTTTTTATTCTGATCACTTTGGAGCTTGTCAAATAATTAAATGCAATTAATTGCATCCAAAATAAAAGCTTGTTTATATAATATGTGTGTGTGAACTGCGTATATTTATTATGTATATATAAATACACACACATGCATATATTTAATAAAAACGAATTATATATAAATATATATATATACACTGTATATATAATTTTTTCAAATAATAATTGTGATTTATTATATATATATATATATATATATATATATATATATATATGAATACACGTACATATATATTTTTTAAAAACTGCATTTTCATGCATACAATAAATATACACAATACACACACAGACTATATTATGGATGTGATTAATCGCAATTATTCAGTTGACAACTCTTGTTTTTTATTATTAAGGTGCAGTTTCTATTAGCTTGCATTGAATTTGTGTCAAAGGTATTTAGAAAACAAAAATAAAAAAACAAGGCAGTAATGTGTTTTGATGCAGACACTTTTAAGCGTGCAACACATGCAGAAAATAAAATATTCTTTATATAATTAAATCACTTAAAAATTATACAATTAATAACTTACATAATTAAATAAATTTAATAACTGAACTACGCCGTATCACTGTTTCAATTTCAAAGCTATTTTCTCTGCAGTAAATGAAGACTTTAAATGGACGTTTACTTCTGAGTCACCCAAACTCTCTCTCTCACTCTTACACAATTTTCTTAAGTGCACACACAAACACTCCCAAAATGCCGAAACTACAGATGATGCGCTGGAGGTTCCAGAGAAAACCCCATGACGGAGGACAAGTCAGAGGTTCAATAAACTAAAGTAACACTCAAGGGAGAAAAGATCTAATGACTGACAGGATACAAACACAGAATGTTGAATCACAAAGACTGCAGAATCGTTTCCTAATGGCAACCAGACGCACAAGGACTTAAACTCTTTCCTTACTTCCAAATCAATAATACAAAGAGACTTTTTTGAAGAACTGATTGAATGATCAACTGATGCGCATGCCAAATTGCAAATGAGATTGTCAGGCGTTGCAACACAGACAAATTCGAAATTCTAGTTTTACATCCCAAGAGTGGAAAAAGAACGAAAATGAGCTTGTCCAAAGAATCGCTAATGAGACAAACACTTTTACATGCTTCCAATGGGATAAAGAGAGGATCGATCTGAGATACTTTACAAACTATTAAAAAACAGTGACCTTTATTTAATGACTACAGAGATGTATTAAAGGTCATCTATGAAGACTATACATATAAATAAAGGCGCCCCGCTAATAATGAGTCCCAGAGATTCAAACCCCACTCCACACCCCAACAATGATCTAAAAACAGAAATTGCCGCACAAGGAATCATTACATGAGATGGCACTGTATAAGAGATGAACTGTCTCGACACATAAATCCGCAAGACGATGCACAGAAGACACTCCCGATTATGCAAATGTCACTGTACGCTATGATTTGTCCCTGTACTGTGGACTCAGAGTCACATTTGACTATTACAGTTACTTTACTTAACCACCTTTCCATAGCTGTTCGAAATCAAAATAAACAGCAAGCCTATTCATCGATCTCGACTGGACGGTGAACAGATTGTGTGTGCAGCTGTGCAGCATGATGATTCAAGGAGAGGGAATTCCACATCTTTTTCTTGACCACAGTTAATAGGATCCCTTTTGGCTCAGTCCTTTCCTCAGCACATGAGCACACTGGAACACAGCAGAAACAGTGGCATTTAAGAATATGGACATTCGATGGACTTTATCCTCTCTGAGGAATACCAGACCATCGGGCCCGGAGAACCACGAGGCCCACTCACACCCAGTGGCACTGTGTTTCATAAGCAAAGCTTATTTTTTAAGGATGTGGGCTCGTCTAATGGGGGAAGAGCGTGAGGAGGTTGAGAACCAAAAATGGGGGAAAGATGAATGTGTTTGATTGGGCAGCCTTTCAGAGCCCACAAGTCTCATCATATTTCCTACTGAAGAAAAACAAAGCATTTGAACCCAGACATCACAATCACGTCCAGCCAGCTTGTTCGATCCAAAAGAGCATTCTTTCCTTCGCCGAGGCTGCTGCGAGTCCGTCGAAAACCAAACAGATTACCTACACCCAGAATCAGTCATACTGCAAGTGCACACCTCTGACTCACACATGCAAACCACATCCCTTCCCCACACGCTCGCAATCAGGTCTGTTTTCTCCTCTTTCTGCAAAATGACTGGCAGCTAAACAATGAGTCCTCTTAAGGTATAAAATTAAAACATGGATGAGAGCTTTAACAACACCCTAAAAATTATACTTATTTGGATTAGATAGATGTGATTAATCTAAACCACTTGTTAGGCGCTCCTACTGAAAGCCAAGCGAGGATTGATTGGTTTTCACTTAAATAATTAACTAATCGCAAAGTTAGGATTTCAGGAATTCAATGTGGCTATCAAATTAATCTCAGAGAGAGACATTTGAACTATTCATCTGATCTTGTAAGGCATGAAGGTATAGGCCCAACGCAATTTGGGCTGAACTTTCAGCACTGCCAACATAATAATCATGGTAGTTCTTAACTATTTTATGTTTTGCCAAATTGGTGGCTGATTCATACAATCTGCTTACGCCACATTGATGGTTAGGTTTAGCGGTGGACTTCATGGTTACTTTTTTCTAAAAAAAGTTAACATTTTTATATGATAAAAGTCACACATAAGGCCATGTATGTTTTCTCATGAAAACAGCACTGCCATCTGATGAACCAGTGCATAGACATGTCTTTATACTATGACTTTGCCTCATGGAAAGAAGTTAAGTAGCAAATTTTGATGATAAAAAGCCAAAGGCACTTTGTGTGCACCGTTCTGAGCTCTAGAAATTCAAGACACCAAGCAAATAACTTAACTCATCAGTGCTAATAAATGAGGTAATGTCATAAAGTGCCTCAGAGCGATGCCTTGTTGGCCAGTTAATGGAATATAATGACTTTCCTCAGCTTGTTTGTCATACAAACGCACAAAACTGTGTTAAGACTGTTATGAGCCTGTTGAGGTAACATTCAGGCTTGCCAAGACTCATAAATTCTGATATTCTGCAGGATCTATCGTGTTGTCTTCAACGGCACTAGCAGAATTAAAACCGTTTCATTTGTAGCTATCGAGCTCTCAGCACAATGGGGACTTCCAAATATTATTTTGTGTATGTTTGGGAGTTGTCTCGCGCTTAACCTCATTTCCAAAGAGCACAACTTAATAAAGCCATAATTATATTGTGTCGAACGTGTCGTTTTCAAACCTTAGACAGCGCCCGTCGGCATTCGCCGTAGCGCGTCCTACCTGAACAGGTGAATGCCATCCAGGTGAGGCAAAGGACTTGCATTTGAGTTTGAAAGGATATGGATTGCAAACCATTTTCAGACACCAACTCCTTGGGCGCGTAGTCTGCTTCAGATAGAAAAACACAACCGGTGCCAAAGTCGGATAAGGCAAGGGTTCCCCGTCGCAAGCGGACGCCTCCTCCGCCGCTGCTCCGGCTGCGCTCTCCCGCCTTTCGCCTCCATCAGACTCAAGCTCACTGCGCTCCCCGCCACCGGACAGGTCGTTAAGTCGTATAAAAGTCCTTGGTAGAGAGGAGCTACCCTCTGCTTCCTTCAACTGATGGTCCTCGGAGATATTTCCTCCATCTTCAGCCATCATTCACCCCCTTGAGGAGAGAAAACGCATGCATTACCAGCTGCACAATAGAACAAGAAATCAGATTTTACGCAACAACAAAAAAACATGACAAAATTAAAAGGCATGATGAAAGAGAGTGAATGTATATTTACACGTTTGTAAATAAAATGACACTAAATAAAGTGTATTAAGAATCTATGTATCTTGAGTTTATTATTTATTAACGTCGGTGCATTTGAACAAAGAAGAGCCAACACATAAAAGGCTTTGAGGACATAAACATTTTACAGGCTTGTATTCAGTAATGAATTGATGTAACTGTACAAAGAAAAAAAACAATAACCCACACAAACAATACGATTCAGTACTTTGGTGTCATATCATTGAATAAATAAATACTTGATTAAATAATAATGATAATAATAATTCTACATTTTAAATGAATGCCAATTATGACTTACTTTTAAACTTGGTACTAAAATTTAATATGATTACACAATATAATAATCAGGAAAATGAGCGTGGTTATGCTTAACAATAATGCAGCCAAATATTATAAATGTTGATTTCTTACCTGTAATTGCGTCTGACAATATGCCCAAATCGAGCTTACTCATCGCATGATCATTTCGGTTGCAAAGGCAGTCCAAATGATGGTATTGAACAGGATCAGTTGGAGCTCGCAGGCTGAGTTTCCAGGTGGCAGTTACAGCGCAAGCAGGTTTATGGGCATCTCAGTGACTTGGACATCGTGCCTTAAGATTTCAACATTGCATTTCGATGACCAACAACTAGATCAAAACAACGCAGGTCCTGCAAAACTGCTTCCCAATCCTCAAATGTGCGCTTCGTTCGTGTTCTCCGTGCGCGCGCACTTAAAAGTAATGATCAAAGATTACAAATTAATGTTTTTTTTCTATTAGATCACAGCAAGATCTGCTGCTCAAAAGTATTCACAACAGTGACAATTATAGATCCTTAGACAATTAGTCAAATCCCTCAGAATCTTTTCTAAAGGTGCAAGCAGTGATTTTCTGTCTGCATATGAAAAGCAAAAGCTTAAACTCGTGCTGAAAGGATGCGCAAGAGAGCTCTCTATGCTGAAGTCCTGTCTATTATTGCGAAAATACACAAGTCTCCAATGATTCTCCCAGTCGGCAAAACGGTCTATAGCACGAATCCGCTCATGCGAACCAATTCACAGCTGGATTCGGATTCAACTTCCAATCCCCGCCCCTGGAAGGCGCGTCCACCAATCAGAGACGACAATAACTCTTCCTCTCTTTTGATTGCATTAAAGAAATGTCAATCAACACTGTACTAATATGTCTGGTGAAACAGCTGGAACCTTATTGTTTACACTGAACCAATAAAACTAGGAAGAGTTTGATTCGAACATGTTTATTATTCAAAGACATTTTATGTCAAGGAAGAGAAAGGAAACGATATATACGTGATGAGAACGACCATTGCTAGAGTTTTTGACTTGTTGACGTCAATGTCCCCTTCCTAAAATGTAGGTATACTGTACATTGCAATGAATAACCTACCTACTGTGTGAGAGGGAACGTTTTTTTAGATAAATTATCATTTATAAAGCACTGCCTTAAAAATATTTACTTTGTTTAAAGTTGAACTATTCTTCACATTATTGAAGTAGAATATTGTTAAATGGGAACAATGGAAACAAAACATTTTCAGGTGAATATAAACATGATTTCTGAAAGCAAATTTAGATACTAATATAAAAATTTAATAAATATTGTTAACAAATAAACATAATTAAGCCTAATTAATATTGTGAGTTAGTATAGGGTAAGTTAACTCTGACCGGCCTAAAAAATGGCTTTTGTAAGTGGTCTTTATAATTTTACAGTTCTTGTTCTTTTATTTTATATTTATTTATTTTAAAGTTCAATATTCCTTCTGTTTTTCCATTTTGTTTCAACTCAGATTAATTTAACTAATTTCAACATATTCAAGTTATATATAAAAAAAACTTTATGTTACAAGATATTCAAGGTTACGAGGTATTCAAAAAGAAAATTTTGTCATCATTTTCTCACCCTCAAGCTGTTCTGTCAGTTTCTTTCTTTAGCTGAAGACAAAAGAAGATATTTTGAAGAATGTAACAAAATAGTTTCTGTTCCCTTTCATAGCATTTTTCCATAAGTCAGCAGGCTTTTAGTTTCAAATTGTGGGTGAGTAAATGATGACAGAATTCTCATTTTTGGGTGAGACAGTTTAATACAATTTGATTTTAATAAAAATTTCAGGCAGTAACTGAACTTTTAAGTAGGTGGAAATGTTAATGTCTAGTCTACATGGCCAGAGGTTAAGATTAAAACACAGAGGTGATGACCCAAAAGCATTTCTAATTAGCAAAAGTCGAATTATCGTCTTAAAAAATATTTTCCTTGATTACAATGCACTACGATTTAATGAGATGAGAAACTGAAATGGGGGAACTTAAAATGTCCTTGTTTTTGTGTATTCTACCATTTAAACAGGATGAATATGTCCTCCCAAAGAACATTTCTGTCTTTAACATACAATAACAGTTTAGTACATTAGTGCTTTATCATTTTTTATTGCTAGTCATTCGTTTTGAATGAATGAATAATCAAGTCATTGCAGATTAGAACAACTAAGATAATTGGATGTTTAGTAAAATGTTTTATATGTTCTTCAAGAGGTATGCAACTCCACAGTACTTCACAACGTGCACATTATGAAACAACTTGTAACACAGAGGTAGAATGTCTTTAATCATGTCTATAAAATATGATCAACTGTAAAAGACCCACTTTCTACATTGAAACATTAAAGTGCAATATCAAGTAAGAGTGGGTAAACCCCAAGATTCCCTTCACTGCCACCTATGGTAAAACAATAAAAACACATCAAGGAGCTCACAGAGAGAAAAGAATAATAATTAAGCATATACATTATTGATGCAATACACTTTCGTCTACTGTAATAGAATTAAACAGAAAATAATCTAAAAAATATAAATAATTTACACAAAGAAGGTAGAAATGGTCCTCAGAAATGTGCAACTTAAAAAAACTATCAAAACCTTATTTTTGTGTAAAAATATTCTAATATAAACTTTACATTTGATTTTATATTTGTATATTTATTTATGTATATATTTTTGGTCAGAATATATTCTATCCTATAAAATAAGGCAAGATGCAACTTTAATAAAAAAATATTAAAATATAGCAATTAACCAATTTAAAATAAATAGCTGAACATGGTAAGAAACCTGACATTGAAAACCTGTAGTGATTCAACTTGTGTCTGTCTGTAAAAACAAGTCAATAACCTTCATCCATAGCTGAATTTTAAATCAAATTAAGTGATAAAACCCTTCAATTCCAACGACCAGTTACTAGATTATGCTAAAGTCATTTTATTGCACTCTGTCCAGTAAAGGTAATTATATATTGATTAATGGATTACAACATTGAATGGTGAAAGCCTGGCATGCTTATTTGGAATTGAGTATGTCATTAAGACGATATAATGTTTATGTTTTTGTGTAGCATTTGAATTTATAGTAATGAAAGCTTAATTATACACCTTTTATTATGTTTTGGTGTCTACAGCCACTTCTGTCAAGTTAGTGGACAAACTACACCAGTCACATTCATGAAATGCACAGACAGAAACTGAAGCATTAAATACAGAAGAACATTATTACAGACTGCAATAGAAGGACTTGATGCGATATTTAATTATTAATGCTTCACCTTGGAGACAATTTTTTTCTTTTATTGTTTAATTTTTGTGTTAATTAAGATATGCTTGATATGATATGGTTTTGTATGTGGCACAGAAAAAGGGGTGAGAGCCCTCAAAGCACTTTCTTTTATCTTCCTCTTTGAGTTTCCTCCAGACGTCATTAGCAGAAGATCTTGGCTGTAATGGGCTGTGCAGTCTGTGTTTCCCTCTGGAAGAACACGTCCTTCCAGCAACTTTGCTAAAGGTCCACCCTGATCCACTGGAGGTGAGGAGAGAGTTATCACGGGGTCAGTATTTTAAACTGAAGACCATTTTTTGGGAGCATTACTTAAAAATGTATTTTTGCAATCCGGTAAAAATTTATTCTACTGTACATTGATATTATTAAAAAAATGTTCCTCTGCTTTCTGGCAGAACAAAAATATTCTCACTTTGTTCAAACAGCCTTCTTTAAATCTTTGTCATTGTGAATTCACTCAAAACACATGGAAAAGTGTTTTTTTTTTTCTTTCTTTGATTTTACAGACAGAATCATCTTACCCTAGATATTAAAGATTAAGAATTGATCCACCTTGGTCATTATTGTAACCTATAGCTTGTCAATTAAAATATTTCTTCTTGTCAAAAATGTCAAATCTGTCTCATCAGTTTTTTCCTCCAAATCCAATTTGAGATTTAGATGATGAGTCTGGTAACCCTAGCAAGAAACGCAGAGCTATGTCTGACAGCGAGAGCACGGGAATGAGCAGGGGAAAACCGGGTGTGTGGCTGGGTTTTCCTAACCTTTGACCTCTGTCTTTCCTGTCTTCTCACTGCTTGACTTAAGCAGAGCTTCTTACCAAGAGGGCTCAGCTGGGCTTTATAAATAAGAGCAGAAAGGTCACAACCTGCCTCCATCTGACAGCCCTTACACCTACTTTGATAGCACTGACTAAAATAAAGCTGACCTGCTGTTTTTCATCAAAGAGGAACAGTCAAATAAGTTTTCAGACAAATCACTTTTGTCAGTTTAAATTATTTTATGATGTTAAGAAGTCACTGCAATTGATATGAGATTTAAACTGCGAGAGCCCCGCAGTGTGAGCAACAAAAGTTGAAAGAAGTACCTGTTTCTCAATCTGAAGCTTCCCCTGTTGAAAAATCCAGCATATGCTGATTTGGTACGTTTTGAAGCATGGCTGCTGATTTGAACTGGTTTAAGCTGGTCCTTAGCTGGTCATGAACTGGTTTAAATTGAACATGTGCTGGTCCTAAGCAGGAGCTAGTAGCCAGCTAAGCAACCAGTTTAAACCAGCTCTACACAACCAGCTAAGGACCAGCTTAAACCAACAGCCATGCTTCGAAACATAACCAGCATATGTTTCAATGTATTTTGTTCCTGAATGATTCAGTGTTTCTAAACAAAATAAGTTGATTAAATCATTCAATGACTAATTTAAAATGACATTTAGAGATGAATGAGTTAGTGATTCACTTATAAAGTTACTGGTGGAACTATGTAGCCAAGAGAGTCACCAAAACATCCCCACAAATAGTTCCAGTAAACATGTAAACACTAATAAGCGAAGTGATTAAACAGTAAAGTCCCAATGTTGTTTTGGGACCATTGACACAAAACACATTTTTTATGTTTAAAAATGCCACATGCATGACAACGGAATATAATCACAATATGTTGAGTTGTGTTTTTTTTTATTTAGTTATTTTAATGTGAGCACCACATTTTTAGGATGGGTTTCATGACTCGCAAGAAGATGCAAAAAACATGAGCACAACGATCTAAAAACAACAGCGTAGTGTAGGTGGCGCTTTGTGGCAGTGATTAGGGACTTTAAGCAAAATCTGATGGAATGACAATGGTGAAAGGAATAGTTTGCATAAAAATGTTGTTCCAAACATCTATGATTTTTTTTATTCTGCTGGACACAGATAACAATATGTTCATGGTTTACATGGTTTCCAAACAGTTTCTGTACCTTATTGACTTTCATTGTATATTTTCCATTTTGTTGATGTCAGGAGGGACCAGCATTCCAGTCGGTGCTATGATTTTATAATAAAAAAAAATACAAAAACGCATCGATCTGCTTCAAAAGGCATATGTTAAGCCGCTGGAGAAAAGTCATATACACCTACACTGTTAAAAAAAAAAAAATCTACGGTACAAAATTAATGGTAAAAAAAAATGGCAGCTGTGGTTGTCGGAATGTGAGTGACTGAAAAAATTACTGTAACAACATTTTAGGTTCAAGTTAAATTTACAGTTAAATACAGTAATTTCATGAACTGATACAATGTGAATATACAAAGCTATTAAAGTACTGTACTATCATCTGTTTTGAAATACACTGATGAGCACCAAACACAGGTGATGTTGAGAAAGTCACATGATGAGCCAGAGAACATTACAAGTTGAAGGTGCTCTGTGTCATTCACACAAACACTAAACACCATCATGGTGAGACTCATTAAACTGAAATATGCAATAAACATTCATTTAACAACAT
>JAUCMU010000021.1:8754481-8774720 GCA_032275025.1 Enteromius treurensis | reverse complement strand
GAACGTGCATGTCACCCCAGCAACAAGCCATACAACAAACTTGTGTTTACTGTGTGCTACCGTTCTCTTAATACACCTAGGCTTCTACCCTTCACATCGTATGTTCCAGCGATGTGACTATCGCTCACGCGCCCATCACAATGTCAATGTGAAAACAGAATATCGTTCAGCCCTACTTCCCACTGCTCCGGGTGTGTGCTCACGGTGTGTGTGTGTGTGTGTGTGGTTAATCGCTTCTCACTGCTGTTTGTGTGCACTTGGATGGGTTAAATGCAGAGCACAAATTCCTATTATGGGTCACCATTCCTGGCCACATGTCATTTCACTAATATATTGTACAGTCAATACAACTACAGCGCTGCAAAATAGAAATAAGCTGTAGTTTTGTCTCTCTGGCAGACGAGCGTCTCTTGTATTATATTATTGTGAAGTGAGATGAATGAAGAGTGCGTCTGTTTTGTGGAACGGACTCTGTTGTGGGGGGTTGATGAGAGTGTGAATCTCTCCTTGTTAACACGAATAGCTCAGCTAAAAGTTGTAGAGCAGGTTTTGCCAAGTGTTTAAGGACAAATGTCCCCTTTGGTTTGGCTTTGACACGAAATAATAAGCTTGTTTTTTTTTTTTTCTCAAGAGGCGGCAGCTCTGCGCAAAAGACAAAGAAACTGACTCTTTGTTATCAGGGTTCATACACATATTTATCAATAAAATGATGGCGTATTTAAGTTGAAAAAATGAAAATCATAGATTTTTCTAGTTACTACTGTATATCGTCAATCATTCAGACACTATACAACTAATTTCCAAGTTTATAGTTTATTTAAATGAGCCTTATATTCCGCGCTCAAACACAAGTATTAAGTTAGCCAAAATCCACAGGCCGAACTGATCTTATTCTAGCTGGAGCGGGGGTAAACGTTTGATAGAGGTGTGAATCTCTGATCATTCACATGGGAGCAGGGCGATTACACTCTCATTTATATGAACGGTCAGCAGTGTTCATCCAAGTCGGCGGTCGACATGAGCCTTTTAACAAGAGACATGCTTTACAGCTAGTCAAAGCTAATGATTGCAGTTACATACATCTTCCTGAACTCTATTTTAAATGTTAAAGCAATGAGTGATCCAATACCTAAATAAAACTATAAGAAGCTGTCTATAGGACATTAATCCGCACGCAAAGAAAATTAAATTAAAATAGTTCAGTTTTGTGTTGAATGTCAAAATTATTATATTTTGTTTTGTTTGTTTATTAAGTTATTAAGAGTATTTTTTTTGTTTGTTAAATATAAGTTTTTGTTTTTTTACAGACCATCAGCAGCTGATCAAAAAGTGTTTGATCACTTTATCCTTCCCAAACCATCACGACTTGACTAAATAATAAAACTCTAGATATACCCACTAAAACACTGAAACTCTATAACAATGTTTAGATGTTAATAATGCGCTATAATAATAAATGTGGGATGTGTTTGTCCGGAGAGGCTGAAGTGCACTGAGCAGGATGTGAAGGATGAAGGACGCAATTGCTTTCATTTTCTCAGAAACAAAATAGCCTACGACATCAATTTAAATGTCCATCATTAAATACAACGTTTAGGGAGACTTCATATAGAGAAACGGGCTTGTTAGTAAATGTTTCGTCAGTAAATCATGGCGCGGTGGATTCACTTGTTGAAGCGCGAGCTCGTCTCAGCTGTATCCATAACTGCGAGAGAACGAGTCCGTGAGGACGCGCATCGTAATTCCTTAAATGCTTTTAAACGGAGATGTTTGGAAGGTGTTTAATAGCGCTGCCGCACACTAAAGATGTTCTTAGTTTCTATATGTTCATTTAAGTCATATTATGCAACTAACCGCAATGAATGAGTCTTCATATATTCCGCGCTCGAGCCCTCGCAATAAGATTTTCAAAATGCAAAGGCAGAAGTGGCTTAATAGTTATGGGAGAAAAAAAATAATTATAATAATTATAAACTAATGTTTTCTTGGTCGCACCTTGAGAAATGCAATCTGTTTCAATATGTTAGCTTAATCGTGGCAGGTTTAATTGATTTGTTTCTTATTTAGTCCTGTCGTAAAAATGGGAGTAAACTACAGTGCCTCACGTTATACTAAAATAAAGGAAAGAATTCATAAAACACGCAGTACTTTCTTAAGGAGTGTAGATCTTTCCCCGAGTATTTTTAAATAATAAAGCTCAGGTTACAAATAAAAAGTCTGTGCGTCACACAAATATACACTGTTGCTGTTTTATTCCAAGGAATTTAAAAATTTTAATAAAAAACGTACTTATGTTTCGTATGTTTCCTAGACTACTAAAATAGGCTACCACTTTCAATGTTCCGATGCAAAGTAGCCTGAACCTTTTACATTTTCTTTCCAAGAAACACAAATAACTTCATAAGTAGACTACTAAATTGTAATTTGTGAATAGTAAGTCATTTTTTTCTTTAATTTTCCACTGACTGCTGCCGTCAAATATAAGACATCAGGGAGGCAAAGCTGACGGCTATTTGCTAAAACATGCTTTAAAGCGTTTGCTCAATAACTTATGGTTAAAGCGCCTGTCTGCGTTCAACAGCTGCAAGTGCACTCTACAGAGCCGCGGCGGGGGTACCTGAGGTGATAAAAAGTTCATTCTGGTTGTCCACCATCTGTAACAGGGCTATTCAGTTGGCCGCCCGTGGGCCAAATCTGGCCCGTCATTCATCTTCATCCGTTTATATTAAACCTATTCTAAATGTTGTCTAATATTTTCCAATATCTAAATATTGGCTTTCATTTGCACTGTAACATTGCTGTAATTAATGGTAAAAAATGTGGGGATAATGCAATAAAAACATCAGTAATAGTATTGCATTAAAAATACTGGTTACATTGATAATAATAGGCAACATAGTAAAAAGATGCCAATAAACAAGCAAGAAACGAGCAGAACAATATTGAAAGCAGCATATCATGGAAGTAAACGTTAAGGGCAGGTATACGTTATGCTAATGATGGGGGCGTTTGTTCCCGACTGTGATGTCATAGTCTGTATTATGTTCAGATTCGCCTGTTTTTCAGTGGTCTTTTTTATTCACGAGATTTACACAAGAAGGAGGAAACATTGGTGTTTGAGACTGAGAACTCATATAATTTAACTATAACAAGTTAAATACATTCTTACATTCTGTGGCACCTTTAAGAGATCTCCTGCAGTGATATTCTGTTTGACTGTTCAAGAGTAAAAGGGTAAAGTGGTTGAATGACTGTGTTGCAGAGGTGCAGCGTCCCGTGGACCCGTGTCGAATCGGCACCCATGACTGTGACGTCCCGGAGCGTGCTCGCTGCAGCTACACCGGAGCATCGTCCTACATCTGCACCTGCCTGCCGGGGTTCATGGGAGATGGACGCAGCTGTCAGGGTGGGTCTCCACCCCTCTACACAGACATACCTTTATTCATAACATTTATTAGAAGAATACTCACAATGTTTTCCATGCTGATCCAGCAGATATTTTCTCATCATTGGTTAAAGGAATAAAAAAATCTCAAATTAAATTACCCCATAGTTACTCACTCAAGTCTTAAGTGTATATGACTTTCTTCTTTCAGATGAACACAGTCAGAGTTTTTAAAAAATGTATCCTGGCTCTTCCAAGCTTGGTAATGCTGGTAGACAGTATAGCTAGTGGATAGGATATAATTACCCTATATGCCTCGGGGGAGTTAACACTTGTCTTCTAAAGCAGATCGATGGGATTTTGTAAAAAAAATATTTTTATTTTTAAAATTATGACTCAATCTCCATGTTCGTGTGAGAGTTGAGTCCCAGCTTCTTGGCTGAACTCTGACTCGACGTATGATGTAAGCTGCATTTACATATAATGTAAAATACAATGTAACTTTTTTTTACTTCTCTATTTTCTGTAAATGGTGTTAGTTTAGTATTGCTCTGTCTTTGTCGGTCTATTATCTTGTGTTAGCTTACATTATGAATGCGACTGTGTTCGACTGAAAGAAGAAAAAAAAGTCATATACACAATATGTACACATATATACAATGTAAATTTTTGGGTGAACTATTCCTTTAATTATTTGTATAATTGATTAATTAAAGGGAAGTGTTCATTCGGCCTACTGTATATTCAACAGTCTGGTCAATAAATAGTGTACTTTATAATATTGTTTATTTTAATTTCACTTGAATAAATCAAACTTGATATGATGTTAATGGATTTGGCCTCATCATCTTTCATTCCTCCATAATTCATTCATTTTTTTGCTTTATTACACAATTTAAATAATGTAAAAAAAAATGTATGTAATACAATTTTCTATTGTTTCAACATTTCATTTTGATTATAATTAATGTATTATTCAGTTATTTAATTTATAATAATTTAATTTTGAAAATATAATTTAAATGTGTTCATTCAATTTATTAGACATTTAACTGTGCTTATTTGCATTTAAATGCAAAAAAGTCTAGAAGTAAAATGTTTCTTATTTAATTGTAGATAAGAAAATGTTAATTCAGTTTTCCATATATTTTTTATATGTATAAGTGTGATTTATAATTTATAAACATTTAATTTAATTTTTAAATTTATTTTCTTTTTATATTTTTAAAACATTTTTAAATTCAATAATTGAAATAATTTTTACATAATTCTTTGCAAAACATCTTTTATTTAATTGTGGCATTTCTTTTCTCTTTCAGACATAGACGAGTGTCAGGTGAATCAGTGTCATGAAGATGCTGTCTGCTTCAACACACCTGGATCTTTCAACTGTCAATGTAACCCTGGTTTCTATGGCGATGGTTTCCACTGCTCTACAGGTAGACTTTAGCTTTAACTGAATATCAGCAGTCTTTGATTTGAAACTATGCACATTTTTCTCATTCATGCAGACCAGTAACCTTCACAAACAGCTTGGCTGGTTTATGCATAGTTCTGTTAAATGCCACTGAACCCATTTCTAACATATTTGGACGCTGTGGTTTGGGGAATTATCTGTGCTTTATTGCATGAGCATCCGGTCTTGAGCAACACTACAGTACCACAAAGTTTAAAGTAGACAGCAGCTCATTATGCTCTTGTTTTGAAGCCCTTTTACTCACAGTTCATGCCACAAACCCTATCAGTTGCTCTAATGAGAGACGACTCTCAACTCTTACAACACGACCTGACCTCTTGATCCCTGAGTTATGTCACGGCTTAACCCTGCAGCAATGAAAATCAGTTCGTCAGCTGCGTGTCTGCTGGAAACTGACCAGCTGCTTTGGTTTCTCAAGTTTTAGGACCCCATGACATTAATATTGTTGAAATATATAAGCTTGAAAATCATTAAAATGGCCAAAATAAACTTTTAGCAGAAATGTTCTAAACTGGTCAAAAGTTTAAAATAATTAAGTTTGTTTATATATATTTGAAAGAAGTATATTTTAACCATTTAAAACAATGAAAATATTTATTTGACTAAAATAATCAAAATATTATACAAGTTTAAAATAGCTGTTTTCTATGTGAATATATTGTAAAATGTTTTCTTACTCAAAAAATTCAACTTTGCATTACAAGAATAAATTAAAATTTTGATTATTCCATTTAAATTTTAAATGTAAACACTTCATATTTACAGTCTATTCCTTTTCAAACTTCTAAATGAAATTAAATTCTATTTAATATGAATGATCTGATTTTAAAGATTGCATGATTTTTGAAGTTTAAATATATATGTATATTAAAGACAAAGTTATTAGCCCCCCTGTGAAATTTTTAATTTTTTCTGATTATATTTTTCAAGTGATGTTTAACAGAAAGATGATTTTCTAAACACAGCATTTTTAAACATAACAGTTTATTCAGGAAGATTGCAGTGCTTGTAATACAAATAGAAATAAATGTATAACCAAGAATTTAAAAAAGGTCTACTGGTCAACATTATTAGACTTCTGATGCTAATAGTCAATAGTGTATCCCTTTTGCTTGATAACAGCCTTTGGTCATTTGCTGTAGTTCTTAACAAGTTTAAAGCATGTCTCCTGAGGAATGACAGCCCATTCTTTCGTAGCAAATCTCTCAAGCTCCTCCAGATTTGTTGGTCTTCTGACACAAACTCTGGACTTTAGTGTGCCCCAAAGATTTTGTATTTGATTAAATTCTGGGCTTTGTGCAGGCCAGTCAAGTACACTCACTTTGCTTGTATGGAGGTATTTCTTCACCAGAAGTGAGGTATGCTTTGGGTCATTAACATGCTGGAAGACAAAATGTCGAAACCCAAACCAAGTTTACTTGCAGACTGTATGAGATCGTCTTTCAAAATCTTCTTATAGTCTTACTGTTCATGTTTCCTTCAACCCTGATGAGATTCCCAGAAACCAAACGCACTGAAACATCCCCTAAGCATTAAACTCCCACCACCATGTTTCACTGGAAATGGTGTTCTTGGGGTTGAATGCCTCTCCCTTCTTTCTCCAAACATAGGCAACAATTTAAATGGCCAAAAAGCTGTAGTTTGGTCTCACCTGACCAAAGAACACGTTTTCAGTATGCATCACTTTTTCCCAGGTTGTCCTTAGCAAACTTCACTGTGGCTTGGAGGTGTCTCTTCTTCAGAAGTGGAGACTTTCTTGGTTGGAAACCTCACAGTTTTATTCCTGTGCAGGGCTCTAGTGACTGTCTTCATTGAGACCTCAATTCCAGACTTGGCATTCACTAGTGTCTTGGCTGTTGTTCTTGGGTCTTTAGTAACCTCTCTCCCTAGTTTTCTTTCCAAAGTTTTGTGTCTCTTTAAACGTCTTGATAATGCTTTTCACTGCAGTTTTTGACACTTGAAAATGCTTTGATTAACGTGTGTATCCTTCTCCATCTTTATGAGTGCTAACAATTCTTTCTCTTAAGTCCAAACTAATTTCTTTTGTCTTTGCCATGATGACAGTGCATATTATTTTACTAGTTGTTTTCCAAGGTACTAATCCTCAGCTTAAAGTGCAGTTTAAATGCTTAGTAACACTTTATTTCGATAGTCCATTTAAGATATTCAACTAACTGTAAGTAACTTTGAAACTACATGTCAACAAACAGTCATTAGAATATTAGTAGACTGCCTACGTAATATCTTCTTACACTTTATTTTGATGGATCCACAACATGACTCTCAGAAACTATGCAAATATGTCAACTTATTCTACTAACCCTAAACCTACCCCTAACAGTCTACTCTGAGAGTTAGTAGACACGTAGTTGTAAATTAACAAGAATTAGTTGACATGTAGTTACATTGTTCTAAAGCTAATCAAACTAATATTTTTTTAATTAATTTTTAAATAATTTTATTCAAACAACTGTAAGAAATCAGACTTTCTCTAGAAGAAAAAAAAAAAAGGAAATAACGTGAAAACATTTCCTTGCTCTGTTAACATCAGTTGGGAAATATAAAAAAAAAATTACATTTCACAGGGGGGCTAATAATTCAGCTGTGTGTATATATTTATAACACTAGTAAACATTTGAAGTAGATCTTAACTTTTTTTTATCGAAGTTGTACTAAAACCTAAAACCAAATGCATTCTCGTCTTACATATTTATATTTGTTTTAAATATAGGCCTACTTTTAATGCAAAATATGACCTGGATAGTAATGAAAGCTTTTCTTTGGATTGAACTTATTAATTCAAAACAGAATCTGTGGAGCATGTCAGTGGGATATTCTGATTCAGACTGAAATGATTTTACATGCTTTGAAATCTAGTTTGAGGGCCCTGTAGTGCCTAAGGCATGCTTGTCTTCAGTGTGTCATGTTGTTTATGACCGCTGTCATGATTGTGGTAGTAATGGTATTGATTAGTGTGCAGAGCATTGGGTTTTGTTATTGTAACCTGATTTGCTTTACAGGAAGGAGCAGGCAGAGCTCCTGAGATTAAGCAGCAGCTCACATGAGCATGTCTGTTTCAGATTTAGTTTTAGATTTAGCTCGAGTCTCAGATCAGTTTCTGTCTGCCGAGAGGCCGGTAGACTGTGACAATGGGTCAATCTCTTTTCATAAAACTGCAAATAAAAACCAGTCAAAAGTCTGACTCTGTAAAATACAATAGCATGACTGGGTAAACTGAGCAAAACAATGTAATTGGGTACAGATGCTGATATTTATGTTTATGTTTATTATGAATAAAAAGTGAAAATCTGCTACTTGTAAGGTAAATCAGTAAGATCGTTCTAACAGTACAGCAGATACTTACATAAAATGATACAAATATCAGACATCACGCTATATCTCTAATTATTTGTCTATTAATAATAGTTTGTCTTAGAAAGATGTTATTTATAGGAATAGTTCAGTAGTTTCAAATCTGTTTGCATTTCCTTGTTCTGCCAATCACAAACAAATTCATACAGATTTTGATTAAGTTTGATAAATTGTTTAAAATGAATCAAAAAGGCAAAGTTGGTTTAGTCTATTAAGTGGTCAACTGGAAATATTAAGTTATTCTTATGTTTACAGATGACATGGAGTAGTGTGAATTAAGTTTAACAGCAGGGTTTGATTATATCGATCATTTAGAGGCCTTGCATATCAAATTCTCTGATACATCATAGAAGGTTTCTAGGGTTAACTAGAAACCTTGTGTGTTTGTATCTGTGCAGAATATGAGAAGACGCGGTGCCAGCTGCATAGAGAGAGTGTTCTGGGAACTGAGCCCCGCGGCCCACGTCCTGTGCCTGGTCAGTATGTGCCAACGTGTGATGCCCAGGGCGAGTATGACCCCATGCAGTGTCACGCCAGCATCAGGCAGTGCTGGTGCGTGAACCGTGATGGGCAGGAGATCTCTGGGACACGAACAGGACCGGGGCGCTTTCCTGAGTGTGAGTACTACATATGCTTTATTTGTCCTACTGTCTTCAGTGAAAACTGCCTTAGAAAATAGGAGACTAAGAGATGTGACCGTGTGAATTAAATGCTGACAAAGGGGAATTCAACTTCACTGGAGATGCACGATCAACGAACTTTAAACTCATGATTTCAAATTATGCTGCACTTTATGTGTTTGCCCATTCATGTTATTTTCACTGTATGCTGTATGCAATGAGTGTTGCTTAGGCTTTATTTGAAAAATATAATTCCAAAAGCACACAAACTACCCAGAATACTGAGTGCCCTGTTGGTTACAGTATTTACTTATTTTTCAATTATAATTTTATTTAATATGTATTAAATATTTATTTATTTATTTGTGAAAAATAATTAGTCTTCTATGTTTATATTCCAAATTTGTATTTAAATCCATTTTCAAATGATTTCAAGTGTTTTAAATATTATTTAAAATAAATAAAGTTATATAGGCCTAATATCGGCTATCGACCACCATGCTTTTCAAGATATCTGCATCTGCTTATAAACACATATTGCTGGTTGCAATGCTTTCCGGAAGGATGTATCTATTCTGCCTTCCTTGCCTACATTTAGATTTTTTTCCTGATCCCAGGGTGGTGAGTATATTTTATTGTTGAATCATTTGTAGATTATGTTAAGGTGTTTTGAGATTGCTGTGGATAGTTAGCCTCTAACTCCAAATGTGACAGAGAGTTAGGGATCTCATCTATGCACTTGTAACAGCTTGTAACACTCCAAAGAAAAAGAAAAACCTGAAATTGCATCATATGACCCCTTAAACCCTTGGGGCATTTTTGCCTACTTGAAGGTGTTGTTTTTTTCTGAGCACTTTTCTGAACACATACATTTACTAAAATAATGACTCTTAAAAAAGGTGAGTCAAAAAGGCTGGGCAGAGACAACAATGAAACACCATGACAACAAACGAGCAGGGTGGGGCATGAGTTCATGTGAATAAGTCCATGAATGAAAACAGACATAAAAAACAGAGTACAAGTCTGACACTGGAGTGCCAACCAGTAAACAGAGAGAAGAAACTCTCTCCAGGGCGGCGCTGATGGGGGAGGCACCCTCCTGGGCCTACCAGACAGTGAGGATGCCCTCCTGGGCAGACCAGGAAACTGAACTGCGTAGAGGAGCACAGACAGGTTAGTATTGACCTCATCGGCCGAGTTTGTACCTGAGGCTGGTCCGGGGTGAGTGGTCCCAGCAGCCAGGTCAGGTCCGAGGATGCGTTCCGCGGGCCTTCTGGGGCTGGTTCAGGGCAGAGTGACAGCTCAGCTGTGTCCACGGCCGCTCCAGAGCAGGGCGAGAGTTCAATAACAGCCTCCTTGGCTGGTTCAGGGCTGAACGGGGGTCAACGTATTTGCAGTAGTTTATTCGTGGCAGGGTCAAAACAACAGCGAACAGAGCAATAAAGGCAGAGAAAAATCAAGGTCGGGGTACACGGGCACAGGATTGGGACAGACGGCAATCAAACAAACAATAGAGTCTCAGTCCAGTCTTTGGCTGGAAAGACTCACTTTTATGCTAGTGCTAATGAGAGAGTGGATAATGAGCAACAGCTGTGGGGTCGTGGTGCATCATGGGAGATTGAGTCCGGTAAACAACTGAGAGTCCTGGGTGAAACTGAAATCCCCTCTGGCGGGGATTGACGGTACTTCCGGCTGGGATCGTTACAACAATGAGCAAAATGATGCCAATTCAAATGCCAATGCAAGAAAATAACTGTTTATAAAACAATGTTCATTACATCTAAATTAACTCAAAAATGAAATATAATTTTGTAAACTGCATGAACAATTAAGAACTAAACATCCTCATGTATTTATGCATTGCTTAATGAGAACAGCCGAATCGCCGTTCAGACAGATTGCCTTGAGATGCAGTGAAAAGGCTTCTTTGGCTCTCGGCGAAGGCTCTCTCCCTCCCTTATCTCTCCCCGCTTGCTCCTCTTGTCTTGTGAGTTCTATCTCTGAGACTCTCTTTTTGCCTGGCTCTTCAAACAAAAAAGGAATTATGGATTTGATCAACTGGTTTCTGAACGCAACTGATACCATCTTCTCGATGAGAAGCCTGGGTTCGGGGGAAACAAACTGTCCTGCTGGGACGTCTGCAGCTGGATACATGATGGACAGGTTGGAGAAGTGGCGCGACGTGTCTTTGTGTGCTTCTACCCTTCAGTATGGGTAGGCGGGTCGGAGAGCGGCGCCCTCTAGCTGCAGGACCTGATGCTGTTTGCCTACATTGGACATTTACACATCCCATGTACCCTCCCCTGTGGCAATGTTTTTTCTTGTGATTATATGTTTTTTTTTTGTGCTCGTTGCTGAGGTATTTTTTACCCCTGATCACACACTGCCCTTCTCGAAAGACAGTCTGGGAGGTTTTTTTTTACCCTCGTTCTCCTAATGTATCCTATTCCTTATTTTCTTTATGATGACGCCTGTAAGGTGGTTGCCATCGCGACTCTGGTCACACAAAATCATTTCACCGCATATTGTACTCTGTATGATTGTGTATGTGACAAATAAAATTTTTATTGAATTGAATTGAATTGAAAAGGAATAAACATCCACAAATTCGTAAATCCAACAGTTTCAACTCGTGTAACTGTGCATGGGTTTCTATACATCTCTTGTGTGAGATGCGAGTGAACCAGTCATATTTGTTCATCTAAAACTGCGCTGAATTTGTTTTCTGTGTTTCAGTTTTAACCTAATCAAGATCTTCTTCACATTGAGCAACTATATTTGTCCAATATTTGAATAAATTATTAATAAGTGATAACTAATATTTTACAAAACATTACTATATGTTCACAAATGATTAAGTAATATGCTAACAATATACAAATGATCTTTTATCTTTATCTTTAAAAAAAAATCATATAATAAAATAAACACAAGATGGTTGCCACCCCCGAGCTGCTGTACAAGATGGCTGCCGCCCCTAAACCGTTGCACAAGATTCCTGCCGCACCCTGAACCGTTGCACAACCTCTAGGATGCACAACCTCTAGGGCAATCTACTCGGGCCACTGAACCCTTGCCTAACCCTGCCATAGCCATGGAGGACATTGAAGGCTCGATCCAGTTTCCTGCAGATTCCACTCAACAGTTTCCAAGTCCGGTTACAGACTCAGGCAGGAGAGCCGTTGTTGGTTCCGGTTTCAGAATCATGGCCAGGTCAGAATCATGGCCATCATCCGCTCCGTCTGAACTACCCTGGTGGCCTCCACCTTCCTAGATTGCTGCTCCTTAGAGGGGGCGCTATGTCATGTATGCACTCAAGCTCCACTAGAGGGCATCCGCACCCACCACACCTCCCTTTGGACGCATTCCCTCATGTACTTCATATCCCACCATGCATTGCACACCCTCACCTGTTCACACTCTGTAATCATCACTGTCAGCTGTTGTTCATCACCACACCAATTCACTCTCACTATTTATCTTCTTGCCCTTACTATCCTCCGAGTGTTCATTCCAGTATTTCCGTATCGTTTGTATTTTTTGACCTCTGCCCGTTTTTGCCTTTGTTTAATTGTTTGCTGTCGGCGTTGACCTTCTTACCTGTTGTTATTGACCACGATTCTGCCTAGCCTCCTCTGTTTCTGTTTGCCTAATGTTTTCGACCCTGCCTGTTTCTTGGAAAAAAAGATTTTTTGCACCTGGATCCAAACGCTTCCGCCATAATTATTACAACTACATTGTACTATTATCGCGTCGCGTTAAAAATACTCAGTCTATGTCAGAAAATAAATCTAACTTTCACCAGTCAGCCTTTACATTGCAGTACACACTACAAAGTATTCAAAATCAACATGACCATCTCATGACCAATTTGTACGTATATTTATGAGTTGGCAAATTTGTTGCTAATTCGTACGACTTCACTGATATGATTTTGTACAATTTGTCTAAAATTAAATTTTTCAATTCAATTCAAATGTATTTGTATAGCGCTTTTCATGATACATATCATTGCAAAACCCCAGTAACGTGTAGGTTTAGGGGCAGGGTTAAATGTATGGTATTCGTACAAATTCATATGAATTGGCAACTTGTAAAATTGTTTCAGCAAAAATCATATGAATTTGTATGAGTGAGGTTGAGGTATTAGCCGCCCCTTTTTTTTACTTATTATTGGTAGATCTTTCACCCATGCACAACCTGTAACCAGCAGGTTTGTAAAGTATTTACAACTGATGAGTAGTTTACACTTTACACTAGGGTATGCAGAAAATGGTGTAAATTATTTATTAACGCATTTACACAACATGTTTTGAATACTTTGTAGTGTGTACTGCAATGTAAAGGCAGACTGGTGAGGGTTGGACAGATGTATTCTCTGACACAGAGTATTTTTAATTCTATGAGATATTGGCACAATGCTGGCATTTCAATGATTTATAAGTGATTAATATATTACTATATTAACATAGAATAATATATTAACTAGTAACTTATTAACAATTTACCAAGGATGATTTTGATCATTTTATAATATGCTATTTTTTAAGATACCTTATGACAGATTTGTACATTGTTAGCATATTAATAATTTGTGAAAATATAGTCATGTTTTGTAAATGATTAGTTAATCATTATCTTATCACTTGTAAAAGATTTAACAAAACATGCATAAATTGCTAGCTTATCACTTATTATTTGCTTATTAATGTTTTGTAAATGATTAGTTCATCATTAACTAATCACTTATTGTCACGATCAGCTGATGTGCCAGTCCAGCTCAGGATGGCAGTTCAGCTAGTCATGAACTTTATTTGTCTTTCGCCCTGTTTTGTTGTGCCATGTGCTCTGTTTTTACCTGTCAGCTACCTCGTGTCTGCTCCTCATTTTTAACTCCGCCCATGTCATTATTGTTTGATCATCTGTCAGCTGTTCTGTCCAGGTGTTGTGTCTTTAGTTCTTTGATTAGTCTTGTATAAATTCAAGCCCCATGTCTTCCTGCTTTGTCTGATGTTAACGTTACATGTTAGTTAGTCTTGCTCTGCGTTACACGTGCATATTCCTAGTTTTCTTTGTTTTGTCTAAATAAATGTCAAAGTTTGCCTTAATTCCTGCCTTCGTGTCCTCTCTCCACCTTATAAAGGTGGAACTGATTGAATGATTGAACCAAACTAGCATCTAGTTTGCACCTCTCCCCCGGAATCTGTGGGGGGGAGGTGCATGCTGGGGAATGGAGTCCGGGAATGAAAACAGACACAAAACACATAGAGTACATAGAAAGCTGGAGTGCCAAACAGTCTTTAGCTGGCAGCTGCAGCTTGGCGTAACACCTAAAATGCCAAAACTAAAAGAAAAACTAAATTTTTATTTTATTAATTTTTTTGGTAAGTTTTAAATAAAAGTTTACTTGAGTATGTCAAACAAGAAAATAATATTTTGGGCTTTATAATTTAAAATGTCATGTTTTATCCAGCTTGTCACTTGCCATTTCTTTATATTAAGTGACATTTACTAGCAATTTCTGTGCCAAATGTTTTGTGTGAAACCTAAAAACTCCAGAAAAAATATACTCAAATAAGTAATATGATGAAATGAAAACGTAAAATACAAAACAAAATGTTAATACACCCTGCCCCGAACTCAAAACATTACTGATTAAAGTCAACAAATGGCTTACTTATTTTTATGAATTATTCTACTTATTATCTCTACTAATCACCACAGGAGAGCAAAAAGTATTTCAGCCTAGAAATTTTTTTTTAGACTGAACTACTGAAATCTTAAAATCAGCATTAGAAATAATGTGTCGTGAATGTTAAGAACTTGTTAATCTTCAACAAGTACTAAATTACTATTGGTCTTGCAATCTTTTGTGATTGTTTGTATCCACAATCACTTTATAACGTTGCAATGAACGTGTTGGGGGCAGTTATTTGTGTGAATGTGGAGTTGCAATCAGCGGCAATGAGGTCCATAATCAATCAGCTGTGAGCGGTTGGTTCTTCTCGCTGGGGAAGGTATCCTACCAGCCATCAGCCAATAAGCCAAGGACTCACACAGAGCAGAATCAATACACACACTCATACACTCAGCTGAAGAGACATTCTCCCCAGTCTGCTCTGATGAGGACTCTGAGGCACTGGAAGCTGCTTCAAGAAGATGGGATGGCTGGAAACAGATGGACAGGCTGATAAACAGAGCTCATTAAAGTCAAGTAATGGTTGTCAATAAAAACATTTCAGATGATGAATTTGTTCTTTACACAGTGTTTTTAGCAGTGTACAGCATGTCTCACACGAAAAACTTAATTTTCAGTCAGTGTTTATTTCTTTTTCATGTCAGCCTTGAACCTATGGTTTGGGCAGTGTTGTTATTAATTAAACCTAAATTAATTATAAATGATATATATGATTAAAAACGGCTTTTGGTATTTCAAATAAAGCAGAAACAAAATTACTATGGAACAAAAATCTTATTTGAAATAAAAAGCTTGTTGAATTCCACAAATCGAAAAAAACAAACAAAAAAACATTGCAATTAACAGTGCTTGCATTTTAATGCATTAGGGTTTTTATTGCATTGCATTTGTATGCGCTGCATTTTAACATGGTTGTATACTTACGTAGTAAATTCCAGAAACGGAATCATAAAATAAAACACAAATTAATGGCATTCATTATAAAAGACTATAATAAAGTCTCGACAAAACAGACGCGATCACTTAAATGTATTTTTATTTAGCCCTGCACTGACAATAAAAACAAATCCTTCTGCTTGCAAAAAAACGTGATCACAAAAATAAAACGGGTAGACGTGCGCATTTTATTTATTTATTTTTATTATTAATGATATATATCATTAATCCCAATTATAATGGGATAAATATTTAGTTTAAGACTATTTATTGTATTCCTTTTATACAGGCATATATGGTTTTATTGTGTTCCTCTCCTACACAGAAGCGCTGCAGGTGCGTGAGGTGATAATGTGTCTGAATCATTATTTCTGTGCTGCTATATTTGCGCGCATCCTCTGCTCTGTGTTATTATAGCTTCCTCCCAAGTCCCCGCTGTAGAGATGAGAGCTTCTTTGAGCTGCTAAATACGTGCTTTTCTCTGCAATATAAATTAGCTAGATAAAATGAACGTTGTTCGTTCTAAATATTAAGTTCACTCTTGATCATGTAAACAGGGCGACGGGCCTGGAAATATATATCCCATAAATAATAATAAATAATGTTCTGTTGAATGTCTATTTCCTAGATCAGAAATAAAGTGAGCCTCCCTATGAAAACGAAATTCCCTCATTGAAGATTTTCTGGCGACGTCCCTGCGCACGGATCCAATTTACTGTTACACATGTCTTTTCAGTCTTTTATTATTGTTAATTCATTACATAACTAATGAGGATTTACGTGAATAATCACTAATTATGCGTGTTTTAATTTGACCGCTACACAATTTTACTGATTTACATGTGAGAGTTGGCTTTAACGGAGGAGTGAAACACAGCTAGAAAGGCCCTAAAATAATATCTTACAGCAAACACTTTGATGAAGACGTTGACACTCAAAGCCGTGAGCATCACCCGCTGGCGAAGATCTAACAGCAGATGGCTTCTTGGATTGGTAATCTACTGCTTTTCCTGCAGTTCCCGGGTTTGCGCTCTGTCAAATTTGAACCACTGATATTTCGGAAGCGAATTTGTAAAGTGAAATAAAAATAACCGAATGTTGCCTGACAAATATTATTGCTGGAATTATTAAACAAACTGAATATTTTGAAAATGAACTTTGTGAAGTGAATATTGATTACTGAATTTTAACAATGAAAATGTTTGTGAAATGTTTTAGTTTGAAATAATAAATACGTAAATATACAACCATGTTAAAATGCAGCGCATAAAAATGCAGACCATGAACATACAATGCATTAAAATGCAAGCACTGTTAATTGCAATGTTTTTTTTTTTTCTCGATTTGTGGAATTCAACAAGCTTTTTATTTCAAATACTTTAAACAGGATTTTTGTTTCATGAATTACTTTGAAATAAAAACTAACTCAAACCTAGTTTAGCAGCTAACTGGAATAAGATAAAGGATTAAAACCGGACTAGAACGGAACAAAAATAAATGTATATTAAAAACTGACTAAAAAAGTAAAACTAAAAGGCATTTTAAAATATTACTAAATACTATAATTGTATTTACATTTAAAAAATAGCACAAGGTTTGTGATGATTTAAATCTATCTATCATTTATTATGTTCACTATATATTCTTTAGTGCTGTCAAACGATAAATGTTTTTGTAAAGTATATGTGTACTGTGTGTATATAAATATCAATAAATCAATTGATATTTTTTTTTACAATTGAATAAATTTATTTATATAGCGCTTTTAACAATACAGCTCTGAACATTATAAAATAGGAGAACAGAGTAATGGTAATGTATAATGGCGAGATTAAACTATTTGTTTATTTATCAAATGCAGAGACGGTCTCTGTAATCAAAACTATGATAATCACTAGAAATCAGGTGTCCCCAACTAAGCAAGCCTCTGACAGTGGCAGGGAACCAAAACCCCATCCATGAGAGAATGGAGAAACCAGACTTAGTTGGGCCAGTTCTCTTCTGGACGGACGCCCAGCACCTAATTTTCTAGTTCAATATTAAGGACATGTTGGATTGTGCAAAGGACTTTTAGTGTGTGTGTGTGTGTGTGTGTTTGTGTGCATTTGGTTTCCGGTGATCTGTCCACAGGGCTCATCGAGGTGTTCTTGTCTCCAATGAAGATCATCTCTTTGTGCTGATACACCATCTGATCTGGATACAGACTGAGAAACAGAATAAGAGAGAGACAGACTAATATTTGCCATTCTTTTTACGATGTAACAAGTACATTGTGTGTTAAGGGGAGTGTTCCCGTTTCTGGCTGATCTAAATAATGCAGCCTAACAATCCTTTAACGGATTTGATTAATAAATGTATATTAGTGTGTTAAGTGTAAGCCAGAGTAAAGAGATGTGTCAATCTAGATTTAATATGACAGAGTATGCCTGCCTCCCGAACAGTATTAGGTAAATTGTTCCAGAGTTTGGGTGCTAAATAAGAAAAAAATCTTTCATTGGGTGCATACAATACCATTGTATGAGGCTCAGTAGTGTGTCTGGCCTCCATGTGCCTGTATGACCATGCTCCTCATCAGGAGGATTGGTTTTCCTGGCTGTGTGCTTTGGGTCATTGTCATGTTGGAAGACCCAGCCATGTCCCATCTTTAATGCTCTGACTGAGGGAAGGAGGTTTTTGCCCAATACACAGGTGCACAGGTGTCTTTATGACAGCTAATGACCTCAAACAGGTGCTACTAATGTAGAATCATGAGCAGAGTGTAACTGGACTATTTAAAAGCAAAATAACAGGTCGTTGAGGGTCAGAAATCTGGCTGATAAACAAGTGATCAAATACTTATTTGACAGTAAATCCCAAATAAATTGTTAAAAAAAAATCTTTTTAGATTCTGTCTCTCACAGTGGAAATGCACCTATGCTGAAAATTATAGACCCCTCCATGATTTCTAAGTGAGAGAACTTGAAAAATCACAGAGTGAACAAATACTTATTGACCTCACTGTATGTACTAGAAATATCATGTGCAAATTTTTATGAAAAAAATACTAGCAATATTTAACTCCTCTCAGTTGATTTAATAAATAACAAAAAAAGTAATAACATAAAATATTTTATTTCTTAATATAATTTCATATTTTGTAATTCTACTAGGTTCAGTCTACCAGGCTGGCTCATGGACTGTGGGCACGGTGAGCCTCCTGTGGCCTTATTACTCAGCTATCTTGCAAAGGTAAGGAAGGTTCAGAGAAGCTCACAAATCTTATGCAGTAATGATCTCCAAAGGGACTTTGCTCTTAGAGTCCCGGCCCTTGAGCTACACAGCAGCCATTCTTTCAAAACGGACTTAAACTAGAAAGATCTGTACATGGAGGGCTCCCTTCTAATATGACAGGAACGGAGGTTCTTGCAACAGGTAGCGTGACACCTAATACCTGTAAACAAAATAGTGATTGCTGGAGGGACCGCAGACACAACAAAAGATGTCCTACCGTGATGTTACCAAACTGAGGTTCCATAGGCCCCCGAACAAGCAGATAATGTGCATCCAAAGAGCTCTTCATCACCCTGAGCTGGTTGAAGAAATGAGAAAAAAACGGTAAGACAGACGAAAGCATGGTTGTACAAACTCCTGACAAGTCACAAAGACAGGACTCGACATAACTGGAGCAGAGGGGGGCTCTTCACCTTCCTCCTCCACAAGAGAAATCTGCACACAAACACCGGGAAACGTGGCACCTGGCAAATCTGCACGAGGAGAACAGGCAGCCAAAATCAGCACGTATTGACAGTCGATATGTCTGCATTAGCCTGCTTAGCACGGCCAGGGCAGATTTTCTCCTTTTCTTCTCACACAAGAGATTGGATCCTGGTGAGTCATTTCCTTTGTTGTCTATTTCCCAGCATTGGGCTCTAATAGTAATGGCCTTGTGACAGTCTGTACAATGCACTGCTCATACCGACAACACAAGAAAGATTCAACGCACTCAAACCTGGGGATTTTTCACAATGGACTGGTACTGTAGCTTTGCAGATGGGTTAATTTTGTCTTTCTGTGTCACCCACGGCTGGTAAAGTCGCGGGGGCGGAAGAGGAAGGAGCTGTCGCGCTGAAACAGACGCATCCCTCAGCAGATCTCAAGAAATCCTACCAACTTAAATAGTGGTGTACTCTCTCCACATATCGGAACGTCCTTATAATTAGACTGATTTGCTCAGCATGACTGCAATGCCACATTTTTTAATATTTTTCTTCTTTGGCACTTCTGCATTAGATGTTTACACTGAACTGGTCCCTGGAAGTCTGCCGGTGTTGTACAAAATCATGTCATTCCGCTGAGATTATTGCCTGAGAACCTGGACATTTTTTACAGTTATATTTTTTTAGCTAATTGGTGCCCGATTAGAAATTACAGATAAAACTGTAACATTTTCTTTTGCGTTGCAGCTTGCTGTACCTTCAACAACTAAGTGGTTAAGAAACTTTCTAAAATAAGATATTACGATGACACGTTTTTGATCAGGCATGGGAACAGGATTGGCAACTTTACACTCAATAAAAATTGCAATTACTGCATTTCACGTTGAAGTGTTAACCAATGAATTTAGGTTGGTATATCAGAAACAAATGTTTGGCACCTCAAAAAAACTGCACATAATATAATAGCTTACATTATGTACTCTGCCATTCAAAAGTCAACAGTGGGGTCAATAAGTTTGAAAAGTCATTTTATGCAGTGATAGTTCTTGGGGGGGG
>JAUCMU010000021.1:8740344-8753028 GCA_032275025.1 Enteromius treurensis | reverse complement strand
GCTAATTCACCCTGTTTTGAAAGGAAAGAAAAAAGTAAGGAAAGGACAGGACATACTAGGAATTTGTGCTCTGCATTTAACCCATCCAAATGAACACACGCAGCAGTGAGAAGTTAACAACCACACACACACACCATGAACACACACCCGGAGGAGTGAGCAGCCATTGCTGCGGCGCCCAGCGAGCAGTTGGGGGAAGGATGCCTTGCTCAAGGGTCTCACTTCAGTCGTGGTATTGAAGGTGGAGAGGGCAATGGTTATTCACTCCCAAATAACAAAGGTCTTTCGGGTTTGGAACAACATGAGGGTGAGTAATTCATGCCAGAATTTTCATTTTTGGGTGTACTATCCCTTTTAAATAGAATGTTTTACATTTTAGTAATATTCCACAGTAATAAGTATTATTTATTATTAATTATTTATTTAAATCAAATAAATGCTACATTGGTGAGCATTAGAGACTATTAAAAAAAAAAAAAAAAAAAGTTAGGCCCTAAACTTTTTCAATGCTAGTGTATGCACTTAATGAAAATTTAAATGAAAAACTATGATGCAAAAATTTTGAGCAGCCTTTAAATTCACATCTGGGCACCATAAATGGAAATCGAACAATGGCGAAGATACGCACAGATTCATAAAAAAACAATAGTTTTTAAAATTTTACTATGCTTTTCAAATCTGGTGTGAGATCCCTGAGGCAGTACATTAAAGGAATAAACAGATTAAACAGATCCCAAAAGGTTACTCAGTGCGTATTTATTATATTCCACCGAGTCTATTATACATACATCGTATGTGTCATTCCACTCTAAATCTAGCGTGTTTATCAGCATGTTGCTTATTCAAGGCTGATCAGCTGCACTGCATAGAAAGGTTGCGGAGAAACATGCTTGATCGTTTAGAAAGCAGGTTGACACAGATCAACTGAGCCCATGAGGCAAACCTATGAAAGGTTTAATCTCAGCGTTCCCCCTCACATTACAATGTCATTGTATTTCCATCTCTCAAGACTACCCTCTTGTATAATAGGTCTAAAATGAGGCAGAATATCACAACTAGGGCAACCCCTAGAGGTTTGCCTTGCCACTGTATAATGTCTTCCAGTGCATTTCATTTACGACTGTTTTTTAATGACTGCAGTTTGCTACTTGCGTAATAATCTGATATCTAGCGGTCCGACTATGGAGAGATCCCGCAATGATGTTTGTGTGCTGTGACGGCAGCTCTCACTCCAGCAGCAGTCTCCTCAATTCCTGCGGGCAGGTGACTGGGAGGGCACAGGCGAAGTTTTCGCATACATACGCAGTGGCTTTGCCGTCCTGAGGAACCAGGCTGGAGAGAACAGGCAGCCTCTGATAAAGGAAACCCTCTGTGTTACCATCTGCCAACATCAGGACCTGAAAAAGAGAAAGATAGGGACGAAAAGAGGGGCAAGGGACGAAAAAAAAAGAGTCATAACTGTCACCATGATGACAATTAGGTGAGATGGTGGGAGCAGGAGATCACAAGTCATATACCTTTACTCCAATGCAAAATTTATGACCCAAAGGGCTCCATATGCTTTTTGGCTAGTAATAACCTACAATAAAGTACAGGGCAGGGCGATTATGCTGACAGTCTCATCAATGGTTTATTTCTACAGTCTTTGTTTATTTCTGGGACTTCTATTTCCTTGTGGGTTACAGCAAGCTATGGGTAAAGTAGCTCGTATGGGATGAGATGACCCTGACCTGTCCTTGGTCATATTCCCAACTTCAACTCATCAACATAAAAAAAAGACATTCATATGCCTTCAATTACTAACACAATATCACACCCCTGTGTGGTGCAGTCACTGACCAGGAAATAATCTGAGCCACCTGAGCACTGTGTGATGAAATTTTATTGCCATGTTAAAATAAAATTACAAACTAAACAGTAATGTTTTCAAATTAAATGTGTTGTGATCTGAAAATTCTGCCAAAATGCTTTGAGAGTAGAGTTGTTACAACAGTAAAGTTGTATTATATTTTTTACGTAGACAGAATGTTACACAAATAATGTTTTTGAGAATAAAGTTGAAACAAGTATTTGTTTGTATAAATGTTGTAACAACATTAAGTAATGTTTGCAAAGTTTTTATGTTCAGTGAATTAAGTTGTAAGGTTACGAGAAAAATGTTTTGAGAAATAAGCTTAAAAAAATAATAATAATAATAATGACACATTGTTTTGAAATAATCATAAGTCTGATAATGAAAACATTAAAAATGTTTTTTAGTAATGTTACGAAAGAGTCAACGTTATGAGAATTTAGTTAATAAAGACAAAATTAGATTAGAGGCTTGGAAAAAAAGTATTAAAAAATGGTAAAAATAATGACAAACAAGTTCGTTAGTACGCTTTGAAAAATAAGCCATAATGTTGTGAGAATGAAAATCATTAGATTATTAAGAGATTAAAGTGAATGTGAATGAAGTTTAAATAATTTTCCGAATAAAAGTTGTTGTAATGTTTTACAAAATAATGGCATAATGAGAATTAACTGGCAATGCTTTGACAATAAGTCATAGTAATGGATGTGAAGGATTTAAGTTAAATCATACTTTTTTACAAAAAAAAATTATTTAAAACGCTACAAATATATTTTCTTAATTCTGACTTTTTATTCTCAAAATATTAAGACTTTATTTATTTATTATAAAATCTTTATTAAGATTTTACAATATTAAAAGGCCTGTAACATGATTATTCTCCAAAAAGCACATTGCTGTATTTTTTTCTTTACATTTTTTAAATATTAAATAAAAAGCATTAAGACGCCATTGTAGCTCTGTGCAATAAAGCTTGGGCCTCAATAATTCAATTCAATTGATCCATGCAGACTGTAGCATCACACCCCTCCCACTCCTTCACCTCTCTCACAGGGGGGAGAGTCTGAAATAACTCAATCAGGGCCATGTCCAGTCAGGGGGGCTGACTGGCACAGCAGCAGGGGAGGACACTAGCTACACTAGATTCTGCCTCCTGTAGCAGAGAAGAAAAAACCTTCAGCTGAACAATGCCACGGCAGGATGGGAGACAGCGAAGAGAGAAAAGCAAGAGCCTGAGCTGCCCACTGGCCAAGAGTTAGCGAAGGGCAAAGGATGAAAAAGTAAATCTACTTTTCCTCAGTGAGACGATTTTACTGCCAAACCCGAAGTTCGGTAAAAATCCAGGAGGAGGGCACGGGAAAGACCTCGTGAATGTGACAGAGGTTAAGTCTTAGGACAGCTCTCGAGGCTCAGTTTAGAGCCGGCTTTTTGGAGGGTATTTTAGGAGAGCCAGACATTCTCTCCGCTTTCTGGTTTTGACACACTCTTGTGTGATTTTTTGACAGGCATGGTTAACAAGTCAACTCTGCGAAACCTGTCCCTGGACTTCTAAGCACAATATATTGTTACTGTCTGTTTGCGAGGATCTTCCCTTTATTGCATCTCAGGGGCCGAGACAATTCCGCATCATTACTTTCCCGCTAGCAGCCTGGCAAAGCTTTCTGTCATATTTGTCGTGACCTCATGCGCGCTGTCTCCAGACTGACTCAAAGAACTGTGACAGTCCACTGAGGCAACATATAAAAAATGACAAGCAGACAAAACATAAACTGAAAAGATGCATGAGGCCTGAGGTTAAGCAAAGACTGGACTTTCTCACAGTTCATTTGTGAAGTTTGTTGCAATACTGCAGTGTTTAAAACCAAACTCAAGAACTCAGAGTTTTAAAATCCCAGCATTTTTGTGCCTGGCTAAAATACAATTTGGAGAATAAAGTTCCATCATTCAGAAGTCAAAAGTAGTTTTTTTTTTTTTTTTTTTAAATGGTTTATGGTTAAAGGATGCTTAAAGGACACCTATTACACAAAATCCACATTTACACAGCAATGTGTGAACACAACCTCCCTACAATAATAAAAAATCTCTCCATTAAACCAAATCAGTCTCACTAGGCATGCTATTTTGATTCTCTAAGCAATGTGAAATCATATTGCTTAGGCCCCGCCCACAGCAGCTGACTGACAGCCCTGAGTTGTTCAGCGGTTGTACAACTAAAGACTAAACATGAGTTTTTTATTTTCTCCCAACATCTAAGCTACTTAGGACGAAGTGGATTACTTCTATTTTTCAAGGTAATGCACCTCAAAATTTACCTAAATACGTTTATGCCTGCGCAAATATTTTCACTCTAGACTGCTTTACTGTATTTATGTGCATATCCTATGAAAGTGTTGAGTGCTGATGATCGCTGCGCTGTCCATTTGTTGGCGCTAGCAAACACATAACACGGTCTGTAACACTGCGCCATTTTTTCCCACTTTTGATGTGGTTTATTACTGTAGGTGTGCAAAGCATAGATGCATACGCTACACCTCTTCTAAAAATGCAGTGGGAATATGCAGCTCATTTGCATTTAAAGCGACAGACACAAAAACAGCTCTTTGGTAGACACGCCCAAAAATTACATTTTTAAGATGTTATATCCTTAACCATGCTCCCTCCAACTGTCAGTGTATTTATTCCTGAATTAAATGCCTACTTCACTACATTCAATCAATTAAAAGTAGAAAAAACAAGTGACAGAACAAAATACATCAGTAATACCCCCTTTTACTTGTCCTGTAAAAGGCTGTTGCTAGCAAGTGGCTAAACGGGACAACAGAGATAGTTCGGGACATTGTAGTGAGAGACTTGTTTTATCCATCAGGAATCATTTGGATTATTTGCTGTTGTTAGTTAATGTGTTGTTGCCGTATGCTAATTGCTACAATCTCATGTGAGTGACAAATAGCTGGAGGGAAGACACTAGCGCCCAGTCCTTGCGCCAGTGCATGCAATGGTCAATTTTGATTTACAGTAATTACCTCAAGTTCGAACAATGTGCAAAATGTTCCATTGGTTAATTTGAAGTGAGGCAGAATAATTATATGTTCCACAAAGCTTTGTGTGAACTTGCGCATCTTAAATGAACCTACTGAAAGTCTTATTTACACCTGGTTTTAAGATGTTTTTTGGTTGACGGGATCATATATAGAAGAGGTAGACACATTTCATTTCCACCTTTTGTTGTCTGCTTTTGCTCACTTCTGTCCTCATTTTTCGAGAGGAGGGTCTACAGATTTTTCAGGTAATTCGATGTAATGTATGAAATATGTTTGCACATTTTACAAAAGAACGCAAAATGAGATTCCAAAAAATGAAAGGGCACAGCAGCTTTCATATCTATTCTCATTACTAAAGTCAGGACTGCTGAAGAACATGTGGTTGCTACTTTTTATTCCTCTCCCAACCAGAAATAACAAACTTAATACCAGCTGGCAAAATCCATCAGCGAGAATCTGTAATTTTTTTTCACAGTAAAAATAGAATTTTTGATGGCCATTTTTTTTCAGACTAGATCAAACTTGAATGATATTTTGAGTTGATTTTAGAATGCTAGCAATTTTAGAAAGTGTGTGATCCTTAGTTGATTTGTGTATGATGGCCAGTTTTCCCTCTTTAACCATATACAAAAATCAGCAAGTGTATGATGCCTACAGTGTTTTAAAATCTGTTCCAGATTTAAAAAGTCATGCACAGTAGTGTATTCCATCATTAACTGCTACGCCTTCTCATTTCAGTCTTCTGCTCCTTTACATACAATATATGCTCTGACCTAGTCCCTGTTTTTAAAGTACTGCTCCTTTTCTGACAGCAATATTAATGTTGTTTATCTTGTTACCTGATGTCTAGTCTGAGCCCGTTTTAGCCAGTAGGCTCACATCTTTGTGTTTGTGAAGTGTTTTGGCCTACAGCCGCTGGCTCTATTGGTGTTGTTTGGATTACATCTCAGCTTCTGTGTTTTATGCTTTTGCTACAAACCCTACCACACATGAATCCATCTTTCCTCTGTTTTTCTGATTCACAAATTCCCATGAGCTAAGCCGTGATTCCATCCCAGCTAGCATTCACTGATATCCTTCTTCCAGACTGTCAGCTCCTACCTACTCTCACCTAAACACACACACGCAAAATCAGGCACAAACACTCACACACACAAACAGTTGATTAGTCTGGGGAATTTCATCAGTTTCTACTCCTGGCAGGTTGGTGCCTCTCTGGAGAGCTCGAGGCTGTCAGCGCGCACAAGTGGAGCACACAGCCATTAGTCATTTAATTATCTGCCGTAAGTTTATTTCTTGGTTGGAGAGGAATGGAGCATCATGACCTCATTGATTCTGGTGTCTTCGACTACTTCCCTCAAAGGTAAAGGCCACTGTACAGAATAAGTATGTGGAGTGTAATGTATTGTAAGTGTTTCTGCGACAGATACGATAATAAAAATTGATTAAATTAAATTAAACTAAATTACGCACATACAAACACACACACACAAACACAACTGACAAATTAAGAATGCTAATGCAATATTGACTAAATGTATTTTATAAATTATATTGATAAATTTAAAAAAAAACTATTATTAAACAAAAATAACAATACTAACATGGGAGAGATAAAAAAAACTTAAATAATTAATTAAAAAAGTAATATCAAGAGAAAACATTTACTTTGATAAAGAATATTTTTTTTTAAATGAATCTCACAAAATTTAGAATTTTTGATAAAAATATAAAAATTTAAATAACAATAAAGAGGGGGTGTGGGGGGGAACAGAAAACAGTAAAAATTAAAAACAACTGCTAAAAAAAAAAGATATTTTAACACATTTAAAATATTTTGGGGTCAAAAATGAAGAAAATAAATAAAAGAAAACAAACGAATATATATAGCAAGACGAAATGCTGACTACATGTAAAATATTAGCTGATTTTTCTTTCTTTTTTTTTTTAAATTTAAGGGTGAAACCTGTTTTCAGATAAATATGTGGACAAGGCCTAAGACCTGCTTCACCTCACTACCACAATCAGCAGTTACACTCAACAGAAGGAAGCAATTGCGACAAGGAGAAGCTTCTATTTCCAGCATGCCCAGAACAAGTGAGCAAAAAAGTGTCAAAAGGGCAACCACCTAAGCAGAGAACATTTTCTTCTTTTCTATTTCATCTGATCTACCGCATGACCTCAACAGACTCTGCTCTTTTGGTCTGAATGTTCATGATCCTGTGGAGGATTTAATGATGCTAAGGGTTGACTATTCCTGCAAAGTTGATGCATTGGTCCGTTTACCATACATCAAGATCAACTCGTGAGATGGTCAAAGCATCTCTGACCCTGACTCACAAGGTGTCCAGATCCCAAATGGGCAATACACAGGGCGAGCATAAATCAGACTGCACCATTTTTAAAAACGGCTAAGCTAGCTGAAAATGAAGAGCGCCGCTTGTCCGTCTAAAACCCATTTCCTATTAAAGCACTCAGTTCTCTCTTGGGTTGCTCATTAAAGCTTGTCAGGGATTCATCCGGTGGCAAAGAAACTCTAAAGTGACAATTTCCCATGAGGTGGAGTACCTGCGGAAATACTCTCATAAGGAGGATAAAAGACTTGCAAGGTATTTTAATTGTCTGACTGTAGGCTTAGGCTAAAAGTCTCTCTCTGAGGTTTTTCCAGGGTGATTTCGGGTAATCATATCATTAAGTTCTCAACTTAGTTTAGGAAAGTGAACGGAAATGGAAGTCTCTTGCACTTGTGGACAATAATATTACACAATTCCCTCCGGAAGGTGCACATTATCAAGTATTTCACTGAGCATTTTAAGTTAAAAGGATTGATATGGAAAGTGATACGTAATATTCCTCTCCCTTTTCTTTGCTTTCGGAAGAAATAAAAGCACCGAATGAATTCGATTAATTAATTCTAAAAGCTTTTTGTGGACTTTTCACACCTGCTTCAGAGCATGCCGGCTTCTGAGGAAACGAGGCAGACTAAAGTAAATCATTTCTGGTCATGATGCTGATTAACACAGACAAAGATCTTGTTTAATCTGAGTGCATTTGATTTAAGGAAGATGGACAAAGACACAGCTAGACTAAAACATCACGTTCCCTCAGGGGCTATCTCTCTCATGGCCGGCCACAAGGTTATTTCATAGGCTCGTGTTGTCTGGTATGTTAAATACAGAGAGCTGTTGGCATTTGACAGCTGCTGACACGCTGAGAAACTACACTGCTCCGAGATCAGGACAAAAAACAACTGAACACAGCCTGTAACTGATAAATAGCCATAATGTGCAATAAGATTTTGAAATCAAAAATCCTGCTTAAATGTGGCATGAAACAACACATTCAGTTCAAATCTATTAACAAGTTTACAGATATATTGCCTATCTATCTATTTATCTATCTATCTATCTATCTATCTATCTATCTATCTATCCATCTACTGTATCTATCTATCTAATATTAATGCTCTGTGAGATTATTACCATTTACACATATATTTATTATGAACTATGTATTTTCTTCCTTACCATTTTTACCTGTCAAAAGAACACAATTAATACAATTAATCTAATGGCTTCTGATTTTTAAAAAAGCAGAATGGAATGATATTAATAATAACTAATTCTGTACATGTGTTTAAATTTGGTAAACATTGCATTACAGATGTTTAAGCTTTTTACAAATAAAATCTATAATTAATACAAATGGCTTTTCTCAAACTACACGCTAAACTACCGGAATATTGCTTTCAGGAAGTATTTCTAAACACAAAATCTGTGTGACAGACGTAACGGAAAGTATTGCTGAATGTGTGGGTGGATTTTAGCATCGCCCCTGAAGAAGAAGATGCAGAGTTAGATCATTCATTAGACATGAGTGATGATGTTGATGTGTGACCTGACTTTGGGAACAGGAGAATGGAGATTAGCTGACATTAATTATTATTATAAAGACAAGGCCAAGAGAAATGAGATACTCTTCCAATCTCTTCCAGAAAATCGTAAATGTGACGTTTTAAAGCAAGGTGCTGGTTTGGCGTGTAACTGCACCACAATGAAGTTTGTTAAGATCTACTATAATCCACCATCGTGTTGTTTCAGAGTTTCTAAGGCTCTTTGAAACCTTTGCTTTGTACTCATTCGTTCTCGCTGGGTTGCCTCGGGATCTCTGAGGCTCTTGTGAAGTCTCAGAGGCCTTGTTAGGGATTCAGGACCATTTGTCTCAGTAATCAGACGAAGTCTGCAAAGGCCCATGCTCTACTGTACTACCGAAATCCCACCTCAGACTAACACTAGAAATATTAGCACTTAAAAGTTTCCAGTCTCCTCTTTACCTAAAGAAATAATTGTATGAAAACCACATCCCTGGATTGCAGTTATATTTAAATGAACTTTTAAACTGTTGGGCAACAGTACAACTGGACAGCGTTAATATATGCTTATGCATTTGGATGGGCTAAATTGATCTCAGAACAGACTTTCTGTGAGCACGAGCAAATCATATGACTGAAGTGAGCAGCTGGTTGCCATCACCAGGGATATAGAGTGGCTGTTCTAATGCCTCGTATTCTACTGTAACAAGCCCCATGAGGATCTGCAGCCTTTATAATCAACACGGGGTTTAACCTAATTAAAGTATGGATACATTTATTCCAACAATTTTAATCATGCCTGCAGATCGCAACGGGTGGGATTAATTGATTTCAAAAAGTGTGTTGAATTCAAGTGTCCCTCTAGCAAATTTGAATTAAATAAGTAAGAACAGATGAGACTGCAAAGGCAGGAGAGTCTTACACAGTGCATTCCCCACAATTAAACTCTGCACCCCAAAATGAAGGAACAGATGATACAATCATTGGATTTAAATTAAAAAGAATTTTCTAGTCTGGTTGGCTAATGTATCGTGAAAAAAGCACTTATGTAGGGTATGGTTCTCTCACAATGCACTCTCGAGCCTCTCTAGGTCTGTCTTCATGAACCTTTAATATACTTTGCACCAAATGCTCAATGAGGTTGAACACGCTATTAGGCATGGCGATCAGGGGACGCCTGATACATACAGTGGAACAGGAATTAATCATTTGGTATAACTCACTGAAGCGTGTAGTAAGGTCTCAGGTCACAAACTGAGAATTAGTTGCGTTTCTCAGACCACTGAAGAGCCGCACATGTTTGTAGGCTGATTCAGTTTACATAAACTAGCATCCACCACTTTAAATATTAAAGTTTTGCACCATTAAGAACATTAGGAATGCCAGTGTAATTCCTGAATTTAAAATGGTGTTGAAAACTTTGTGAAAACTTGTAATTTGTATTTATTCACTACAAGTACGAGAAAACACACACACACAACCATAATTTTTGTAATAGAAAAGCAAAGTTTTCAAGATGAACTTTGAACAAAAAACCAAGCCTATAACAATAAGATTAATGGATGAATAAATGGAAAGAGATAGAACGATAGATACATAGAATGATATATAGACAGAACGATAGATAGAACACTAGATAGATCGATAGTTAGTTAGAATGAAAGAACAGTAGATAGAACAAATGATAGTACAAAAGATAGACAGAATGAACAAACGATTGATAGAATAAACAACAAATAGAATGAAAGAATAAATAGATAGATAGATTCATGAAACTGATGGTGGATGGACAGAGGAGAGGATGACATACAGTGGGTACGAAAAGTATTCAGACCTCTTTACATTTTTCACTCTGTTATATTGCAGCCATTTGCTAAAATCATTTCATTTCAAAGTTCATTTTTTTTCCTCATTAATGTACACACAGCACCCCATATTGACAGAAAAACACAGAGTTGTTCACATTTTTGCAGCTTTAAAAAAGAAAAAAAGAAAAACTTAAATATCACATGGTCCTAAGTATTCAGACCCTTTGCTGTGACACTCATACATCAAAAGATCAATGTGGCTGAGCTCCAGAGATTCAGTCGGGAGATGGGAGAAAGTTGTAGAAAGTCAACCATCACTGCAGCTCTCCACCAGTCGGGGCGTTATGGGAGAGTGGTCCGATGGAAGCTTCTCCTCAGTGCAAGACACATGAAAGACATAGAGTTTGCTAAAAAACACCTGAAATAAGATTTTCTGGTCTGATAAGACCAAGATAGAACGTTTTGGCCTTAATTCTTTGTATGTGTGGAGAAAACCAGGCACTGCTCATCACCTGTTCAATACAGGCCCAACAGTGAAGCATGGTGGTGGCAGCATCATGCTGTGGGGATGTTTTTCAGCTGCAGGGACAGGACGACTGGTTGCAATTGAGGGAAAGATGAATGCAGCCAAGTACAGGGATATCCTGGACGAAAAACTTCTCCAGAGTGCTCAGGACCTCAGACTGGACCGAAGGTTTACCTTCCATCAAGACAATGACCCTAAACACACAGCTAAAATAACGAAGGAGTGGCTTCACAACAACTCCGTGACTGTTCTTGAATGGGCCAGCCAGAGCCCTGACTTAAACCCAGTTGAGCATATCTAAAGAGACCAAAAAAAATGTCTGTCCACCAACGTTTACCATCCAACCTGACAGAACTGGAGAGGATATGCAAGAAGGAATGGCAGAGGATCCCCAAATCCAGGTGTGAAAAACTTGTTGCATCTTTCCCAAAAAGACTCAGTATTAGATCAAAAGGGTGCTTCTACTAAATACTACTGAATACTTAATACCATGTGATATTTCAGTTTTTCTTTTTTAATAAATCTGCAAAAATGTCAACAATTCTGTCAATATGGGGTGTTGTGTGTAAATTACTCAGGAAAAACAAAATCACTTTGATTTTAGCAAATGGCTGCAATATAACAAAGAGTGAAAAATTTCAGGGGGTCTGGATACTTTCCGTACCCACTGCAAATATGAACTGAATGTAGAGTGATAAAGAACGATAGAACGAATGGACGAACAAACGAACGATAGATAGATAGATTAGATGATATATAGATGGATAGATAGATAGATAGATAGATAGATAGATAGATAGATAGATAAATGGATGGAGTAAATGATAAAGCAAAGATTACAATGATAGAACATTACAACAATAGATTTTAACGAATGATAGATAGAATGAACGAACGATTGATTGATTGATAGAATGAACAATAGAACGAACCAACCAACAATAGATAGATAAATAGATTTATGAAATGGATGATGGATGTATAGTGGGAAGGATGACATAAATGTGAACTGAATGATAGATAGAGAGATAAAGAACGATTGATAGAGCGAAATAATGATAGATATAATGATAGATAGATACATACAGTGCTCTCCACTAATATTAGCACCCTTGGTAAATCTGAGCAAAGGTGGCTGTGAAAATAAATCTGCATTGTTTATGCTTTTGATCTTTCATTAAAAAAATTCACACAATCCTAACCTATCACTGAAGTAAACCAATTGAAAATAAGAAGAAATCCTTGTGATGAAATAAATGTTTTTCTCCAATACATGTTGGCCACAATTATTGGCACCCCTAGAATAGAGTAAAATATCTCTGAACAATACTCCTATTCATATTCACAATTTTGAGCACTTCAGGGTGATTATGAACATGGAAATATCCAGACCTGGCTTCCTGTTTTACAGAAATATATATAGGAGGGAAAACAAAGCCCAAATTCCCTTAATCATCAACACAATGACAAAAAACAAAGAATATATTTATAATGTGCAGCAAAAGAGAGTTGAGCTTCACCAATTAGTGAAGTGGCTTTAAGAAAAGAGCTAGAGCAGTGAAAATTACCATTTCCACCATCAGGGA
>JAUCMU010000021.1:8682642-8714089 GCA_032275025.1 Enteromius treurensis | reverse complement strand
ATTTATGTCTTAACTTATCATTAGTTTACAGTCAAGTAATTGTTAATTAATGTATTAGTACATGATAATTCATGTACTCTTATTGTAAAGTGTTACCGCTCATACTTATATGTACTCAAAAATGTAAGTATTAAAGTTTGGCCTCATTCTGTGCTGTTTATGCTATGGGCATAACTCATTCATGCAGAGAGTTGTGCTATTAGTTTCAAAACACTTTGTTCACAGTTGCAAACATATATCACCTAAACCATCCTGGATTTTTATGTCAGAAAATGTGAATACATCAGATAAATATAGATCATTACCTAATTTGGATCTATCAAGATCTATTAACACAACGGACATTAAACAGTGATTATTAGACTGTAATTTATACACAAAAAAAAAAAAAAAGTCAAAATAAACATCAACATAAACTAAATCAAAATGTATTTATTTATTTACTTCTACCATGCATTAGTATGTCATTTTATCCATGTTCAAATACAAATAATCCATGTTAATAATAATAATAATAATAATCATACTTATCTTACATAAAATAACATTTTATAACAGAAAATGCTTCAAAAAGCCTTAGCGAGACAAACATTTTACACAAGAAAAATTCACATCTATTTCTCCTATGGAATGCTGGTAAATATAATAAGTTATGTGAAATGTCCCTGTGATGGGAATATTTTCAAGAGTGTACTATTGGGACATTTGTACTAGAAAAACAAACAAACAAGCAAATGAAAGAACGAATGAATGAATGAATGCAATGCACTTGCGTCTATATAGCAACGTTGCGGCATAACCCACAGTTAGTTTTTTTTTTTTTTTTTTGTATTCCTCCTATCCTTGGAATGGCCTTGTAAGTGCCTTGAGAGTTTGTCAAAGACAAATGCAGAGTCTCAGAAGAAAAAGATCAATACCAAGTTCGACCACTGTCCACTGCATACAACACAATAAAGCCTCATTACTGCCTTCACAGATAAAGAAATGAATCAAACACACCCCTGAGTGAATAATTCATGAGAAGCAGTAGGAGAAAAATAAAACCCTGTGCTGACATGGATTGAGCTGATGCCTTTTATATTTAGAAGTCATTAAAATGGCCGCCATATTTTCAAGCCCTCCTGGCACTGAGATAGTGTTAATTACGCTCTGATAGAGGTCCAGTTCTTATCAGCGTTACCCATGATGCCAGATCACAGCCGTATCAAAAACATTGGCCCAATGCTTGAGAGGGGAAAAAGAGAGAGAGAAACAGATAGAGACACAAAGAAAGAAAGCTGTTTAGCAAGACAACATGGTGAAATTAGCATATTAGGCTTCTCTTTCATCTCAATGACTGTTGCTCAGCTGGCGCAGGACCCCTCTGAAGAATGTGGGTTTAAAAATGTGCTGTCTTGGTTCATGGGACCAAGCTAAACTAGTAAAATGACATCAGGGCAATATTAAAACCCTAAAATGTTATTCCGTCAACATATACAAACGAATTAGTATGACCGTCAATTGAAAAATATGGTTTTTAGTACCAGATGGTATAGTTGTGACATCTACCACCAGAGGCTAATGGGGTGGAGCTAACCAGTCACCCTTGACAGTGCATTGGTCTAGTCACATGACAAATGAGGTTAATGTGCCACAATAGATAATGTTAATGCCACTTTTGTCTTTTACTATTGATTGGCTGTCAACATCTTTATATGTCTGCTCACTTTATCAAGCTGGACTGTCAACTTTTAATTAGTATGGCCAAGGACACCCAGAATTAATTGCACCACAAGAATGCGAGGGAAACTTTGTTACTGTAGTAAATTGGATATAATTACACTCTAAAGACTCAGCGTATCCAGACAACCTCTTCTAAATAAGGTGTTTCTTTCAGCTAAATCTATTGTTAGCAGGTGAATAACACCTGTCATATAGCTGTACGGTCTCCCTAAACAAACATTTTCAATAAAATGTGGCCAAATAGCTCAGCGATTTCAATAAGCTGTTTGTCTTTTATCCAACCTTTAATCGGTGAACCAAAATTGATTATCTGTCTAAAAGTTTGAAAAAGTGTCTGGGCATCAGAAAGTGTGCCACACACTATTTTGTGAAGCATTTATAGAACAGAACTGATACAGACTTTTGTGCTCAATTCTAACACAAAAAAATGGCTATAATTAGTTTTTACCTTTGATAGCTAAAAGTCCTGTTCAAAACAAATCAGTCTATATTTTTTAGGTAATGATGAGCAGTTTGTGCAATGCAGTTTCCAGCTGAAATGAACACGGGTGGCAGTAAGACACCAACAGCTTTTCATTCATTTTATGCAAATTATGATTACAGGGGCAAATCAATGTATCAAGATTAACTATTTGTTTCCTTGCACGATACTATTTTATGATCGAAAACACATTTAACATGTGCGTGATTTGTAAACTAATCTATTTTGATGGTTGCATCACATACACACGTGTCCACATGTATGGCTTATCTTGTAAAGTACACTTGCTCTGCAGTTCACCTGGTACAGCATTGCAGAACACTGTGAAACACAGGTCAAGATAAAAAGCTCAAAATCTAGAAACAAGCTGGAATGGTATGCTTGCTTCAGCAAACCTGTTTTTCTTTTTTTCACATAAGCTTTAGTTATCGTTATAGTTTATATGCTTTATTTATTTATATGCTTTTTATATGCTGTATATACGGCTCAATGTGAAATCACGCATGGCACAATATTGGTCTGTTGGACTTGGTTGAACAAAAAAACTGGATCGGTGCGTCCTTAATTTCAAGTAAATTCAGAAAATTAGAAACTCTAGTTGGTGCTCCAGGATAATTGGTCTGCCGAAACTCATCCAGTAAGTAATGTTCCACGGTGCAAAAATAAGTGTGATTAAATAAAAAAATGTTACGCTTTATTTTTGTGTAATTAATTAATCTAAACGAGCGCGTTAAAGTCCCGGCCGTAATATATATATATGTGTGTGTGTGTGTGTGTGTGAGTGTGTGTGTGTGTGTGTGTGAAAATGTTACCACAGGCAGGTTTTTTCAGACCCAGGGTTGTAAAACAAAGTCAAAGTATATATCATATTGCAATCATATTACACTTTTCTCCCCTGTCTTTTTTTAAAATCTTGATTAAACAGGTCCATATAGTATTTATAGTATTAGTTGAAAAGGGTTGTGTGTTAATGAGTTTTTTTTTACTTTTTAATTGATATGCTACATTGAATCTAAGCTGATTTATTAAATTTTTTCTCAGTCAGCTTTACATATTTCTCCACGCCAAGGTCAATACTAAAACAATTAGCCCAGACTCTTAATTTCATAAAATAGTTCAGTTTTACTTCATTATGAAGTATTGCATTTTTTTCAGGCTGCACATTTACTAAAAGCACATACATCAATGTGTTCTTTTATTGATTAGACCCTCCGATGAAAATGCACATCATGACTTTCCACAAAGATAATGCTCTATTCTTCATTTATATATACATCAAGCTCTTCATTTCTGTCCGTCAAGAAAGTATGTTCAACATTACACTGTAGCTTTTCTAAAGCCATAGATCTAAGAAAAGAATGTTATGAATATCAAATCAATACATTTTAGATCCAAATGCTTTGATTGATGCTTTTGTGTCTAAAAGTGATGTAAATTCCTGCAGAACTTTTCAACATCTAGAGGAAAGTCTTTCCAGATAAGTGGAAACTGCTGTAGCAGGATATAAATGCAGCATCCAGGTGTCTGCATTCATTTGCCCATGTGGTGTAATATACATAACAATAATCGGTTTTCTCTCTCAGTTGCCCTTATGTTCTTTTAGTCTATTTCGATACCATTTTTCAGAGATTAAGATTGAAAATACTTTTTTTTTTTCTCTCAGGCAAAAGCATCAAGAGTTTAAATGAATTTTTATCAGTGGGATGGCCTCAGAATCTGCGATGTATCAAGTGGCTGCTTCTATCTCTGCCGCCTTTTCTGTCTTTCTGTCTCTAGTTAAGAGGACAGAAGGAGAAAGAGAGAGAGAGAGAGACTGTTGGAGCCCGTCATCTTATTCGTAAGCCAGACAGCTCTTGTGTGTAAGTGGATGCTGAATACAAATGGAGGATGCAGATACTGTTAGCTCTGGTGGTTAGTGTGGTCATGTCTGGATAGTTAATTTATTTGTGACCAAAATATCACTGGTCTTATAAGTTTCATTGTATAGCCAAAAGCCGTCTATTATGTGCCATCTATTTTACACAGTTACTTTTAGATTAAAAAAGACCCTGCCTTTTGCTGCTATAAATCTTATAATGGGCTCTGGCTGGATCTTCCTTCAGAGCAGTGATCTAAATATCAAAATCAGCACAAGAATTTCCACAAAATTAGGGTTCTTCCATGGCCATCCCAGTTCCCTGACCCTTACCATACAGTACATTAGTGGGGGGGACTGAAGAGGAGAGTGCAACAGCAAGGAGTTTGGGATTTGAAGGATGTGGATAGATTTTGTTCGGAAGAATATTCATCCAGGCAGAAGATTCATAGCTGTTATCCTGGCAAATGGAGATCAGAAGAAATATTGAATAAAGGGGTGAGGGGGGGGGTGTATACTAAATATTAAATTTAGTATACACCTTATTGATGATGCATATACAGGCAAGCAGATGCTAACTTGCACATTAAGCTTTTTTCTCATATATAGAAAATGCTTCATGTACCATTAAGATGTTACAAGATCAAATATAGTATATATTGTTTTAAAAACATTTTAAGTGCAGGCAAAGAGATGAGCCGCGAATATGAAAACAGTGCCCCAAGTTTACCTTTAGCAGTTTTTGATAGAAAACCATTATAAAGAAAACACTTAACATGCAATTTAACATGCTGCGTTTAAATTCTGGGCTCATCTTCTTGCATCAGCAGTACATATACTGCATTGAACTTAATCTTTTAATTTCATAATTTGATTCGAATTCCACATTGTTTTTAGTGACGGAAAACACTGCGGCAGTTGCTGTATATGGATCACCAGTGGACTAAACATGCAGTTTGTTCACATTTTTGAAATGTGATATAAATATTCTTGGCTTAAAACAGATGGAAAACTGACAGGCCTGTGCTGCAGTTCCATGGATGTTTTGCCCTCCAGGTCTCCGCACTAGTCACGTGACCGAAAACTATGAATAGCCTTGTGGGCAGCGCTCTGTCAAGAGGTACAGCAGTATTTTTTTGGGTGACCCGAGTTCAAATCCTCGTTCTATGCTCTTGTGTCTCTTCATGTTGCCCTAAAAAAATTTAATAAACAAAAGATGATTTCGACGAATTAACAGCTAAAAAGTTGCTATTGTTGTCTTTAGTTGTTGTTTCAGTTGTCTGAATTTGTTTTTTTGGACAGATACTTGGCTATCATGTGATATATGATGCGCTTGCACGAACACACCTGTTTGGTGATGTGTGTTTTGGCTTGTCCACCTGTTTGCCAACTGCTAGCGAAGAAGCTACTGCCAGGTATGAGAGCTCCGTATGCCACCTATCTCTCCAAGAAGCTAATGTGTACTCCAGCAGCAGATGTGCTCTCACATTTACACTTTGTAACACCCAGGTGAGAGGTGTGCGTGTTTATGTGGTTTTATGAGGACACAAATTTGTATAATAACATGGGTATAACATAGGTATTACAATACGAAGATTGTCATAGAATGTCTCTGTAATTCAAACAGCTTATAAAAATACTGAAATGTGCTTTTTTTAAATCTAAAAAAAGCCTGTAGTTTCATGTAAGGGGTAGGTTTAGATGTAGGGTCAGTGTAGGGCAATACCACATACAGTCTGTGCAGTATAAAAACCATTACGCCCATAAATCACAAAATGTAGTATAATTGGTAAAGGCAGGGGGAGACAGAGAGAATACTGGGTTGTCTCTCACTCTTACTGTTTCAATACATTTCGTTCACACACACACACACACACACATACATTTTTTTTCTCTTTTCCCACTGGAAAACGTCTAGGTGCTGGACCATCCATTACTTTAAATAGAGCTTGAGACAGATGAAATGGGGAGAATCGTGAAGGTAAATGGGAATGCACATGTAGTGGAGTCCATGGCCCTCTGGGATTATGTGCTAGTATCTGCTTATGTGTGTGTGTGTGTGTGTGTATGTGTGTGTGTTTCACCCTGAATGGTTTACTAAGCAACCTGTGCATGGAACATTTTAAATTATAAAGTGCAGTTTTGGCCTAATGGATAGAGAGTCGAACCTGTAACCCAAAGGTCGTGGGTTTTTAGTCCCAGGTCCGGCAGGGATTGTGGGTGGTGGGAGTGAATTCCCAGCACTCTCTCCACCTTCAATACCACGACTGAGGTGAGACCCCTGAGCAAGGCACCAGGCGCCGCAGCTATGGCTGCCCAGTGCTCCGGGTATGTGTTCACGGTGTGTGTGTGTGTGTGTGGTTGATCACTTCTCACTGCTGTGTGTGTGTGTGTGTGTGTGTGCACTTGGATGGGTTAAAACCATACCTGGCCACATGTCACGTATAAAAATTATTATTATTATACTTTTGCACCGACCCCTTAGCACCCTCTTGTGGCTCCCTGACAACAGTTTGAAAAACCTGATCATTCATCCAAATAATCAATAGACTCAATAGTTCAAACACCTGATAAAAGCACTACAATTATCCACAAGTACAAAAAAATGTATCCACGATTGCCTTCTCACATCAAAATCCATCAACATATTTGTCGTAATTCTCTTGTGGCTTTCCTGACAACAGTTTGAAAACCCCTGCCTTAAGTGACAGCCACTGCTCACTAGGGGGCCTTAGAATACAGAGATATGTATTTTAAAATGATTACAAAATAATCAGAAGACATGTATTATATAAATACAAAATAATTATATAAAATAAAAAAATATATAAGAAACTTAAATCCTGGCTCTTACTTGTTCTATAATTCGTAAAAGCACAGTTTTCAGTCCAGGTCTTCTTCCACTGTCTCTGGGTGGGAAGTAAGTGCCACCTATGAATGGCCTGAGATCTGGTGTGAGCCACACGCTCATTGGCCAGCCACCACCACCACTGGTTGCCTGGGAAAAAAAGCAATTGTAGCAATTATTCAATGATACATGGCACTTTGTAAGTTATGGTGTTGAAACACATGATTCAATTGGTTCTAACCTGCACAAATGTCATGTAAACCTTGTCCACATCAGGCCTCTCCTCTCTATCCACCTTTATACAGACAAAATTGTCACTGAGGATTTTTCCAATCTCCTCGTCTTCAAACGATTCCCTCTCCATCACGTGACACCAGTGACAGGTGGAATAACCCACTGTAAGCAAGAATAAACAGTAAAAACTGTAATATGTAGGCTACAAGATAAACAAAACATGGATCCAACATGTCTTCTTTCAAGTTACCTGAAAGAAATATAGGCTTGTCTTCAATCTTCGCTTTATCAAATGCTTCTTGTCCCCAAGCATACCTGGTAAAGAAAAAAACACTTAAAATAAATCAAGCATTATCTAAACCTGGTTTATATTTAAGTCTACACAAAAAAAACTGCATGAAATATTGATGTTTTGTATAAAAGAAAGTGTTTACAAATATTTAACAAAACATCACAGTATAATTTATTTGTAATTACTTTTTGAGTAGCTCTATTTCTATTATTTAACATTCGATTTCCTTTTTCTTTTTTCTTTTTTTTGAAGAGCAAATACAGGGTACAAGTTACACTACAGCAATACAGAAGAAATACAGATAAGAACGTTTTAAAAAGCATCTCTCCAAAAATCAATAATCTAAACTGACTTTGTGTTTACAGTAAGCCAAAAGATATCAGATCCCCTCACCAGTCCACAGGGTTGTGTGCATGCTGTAATAGATAAGAAGACTTCTCTTTAATCAGGCGGTTCATGTGTTTTGGGGTACTTAATGTGCCCGGTCCATCATTCCCAGATGCCATGCTGAAGAAGACCGCTCCAAAAGACCTAAAACAATCATAGGACATATCTGTGGTGAATTAAATAGATATTAAATATGCTTTAACTGAGTGCCACTGCTCATTGGGGACCTTAGTAAATAATAAAAAGAATGGTTTGGGGAACTTTTTAGATGACTGTCCAGCTAAGACCAGCTTAAACTGGTCAGAAAACCAGTTTAGGGAAGGATATGCCAGCTTTATTTGTAAACAAACTTGGGAACAGTCCTAACTACATGGCATGGGTTTTACTGCATATAAACAATAGCTGTGTATCATAACATATTAAGCTGCCAGTCTAGACAGCATTTTGTATGAATTAAACATTCATATTTGCCCTAGACAGCATTTTGGGCATCAGCTTACTAGGTTTTGTACATATAATCGTTTTGTAACATATAATCAAGGTCTCTGTATTAGCTCCACTGCTAACGAAGCCTGTATCGTTTTATAAGCGGTTGTGCAAGCCCGCGAACAGACATGAGGCACTCGGCCTTGGAGCGTGACGGTGTCAGAGGTCAGTGCCTAACGTTACCTGAAGCTGTCCCAGGACAATCTGGTACTGGCAAGCACTGACTTCTGGCCAATCTGGAGGGGTTGTGGTAGTCCAGAGCACCGGTTGTTATATAAAGTATGAGTACTGTCTTTTCGCAGAAGGGATCCGGTGAAGAGCCTGGCCTGCGCGATGTGTTTGGTGGTGGTTGACGATGTAGACCATGCGAAACCCAGTCTAAGCATCATAAATCCGCACCGAGCTGCTCGAGGTAGCTGTCAGTGGAGTGACCTGAAACTCATATCTGCGTCACTAGATGTCGCCCTAGAGACGTTATAAACCAAGTCAACAAAGGAACACTTTGGTCTGCTCTTCATTAATTTTTTTATTAACTAATCTATCTGAAGGAACTTTTCTTTCCTCATTATTACTGATAATATTTAAATTATATTTAAGTTATATAATGTAACGTGTATTATAATAATAATCTAAAATACTAACATTTTGCATAGGAACAAATTATGACGAATTTTTAACCAAACGTCACTGTATAATTCTTTTTTTTGTATTTATATTCAGTGTTATTCTAACTTAATTAAATTAAAATGTAATGTATTGTTTCCGTGTGTTTGGAAGAGAAAATAAATAAAGGCTTATTAATGAATAATACCATGAGTATCATTACGCGTGTTTTAAAAATTATAATAATTAATTTTGCATTTAAATTGGAAATAGGATTTTTCCCCCTTTAGAACAATTTCTCATTCGACCGTTAGAGGTCACTAGTGAGTTAACCCGGAATTAGAAGTTACAGGACAAGAGGAAGCGCTGCCACTTTCTTCCGGTAAATGTAACAACAACATTGCTGAAGAGATGGCAGAGATCGGGGAAGACGAGCTCAAAAAGCTCGAATATTTGTCTTTGGTGTCTAAAGTGTGTACTGAGCTTGACAACCATTTAGGAATCAACGATAAAGACCTTGGTAACGTCAAGTTTATAAATTTGACTTGACCGCGTGTCACGTTGTTCGTAGCTGTTTCGTAAATAGCTGGCTAGCCTGGTTGTACTCGAGGAATCAGTGTTTGTGTACAAATGTTAACTGGAACAAACCGTTAATTTGTGTTATTAAATACAATCTAGTCACCCTATAATGTTACACCGTTCATTTATCTAGAATCCTATTGTATGTATAAAGTAATGGCTGTTTGTTGCTAGTAACGTGGTCGCATTACTGTGTGGTAGAGTTGAATTGCTTGTTGTTTCTCTGAAAAATTTCTTCTCACTTATATGAAGCTGTTAGAAGGTTTTAAGGTAAACAATCACTTTAGTAAAAGTATTTAGGCCAAGACTGTGATTACAACAGTATATTTCGCAAAGGGTCTGGTTAGGAAAGTTATTTATTGATATAAAAAGGCAGGCTCATGTTTGTGTGTATGGAAATCTGTAGTAACACACTGTTGTTGGTTTTTTTTTTTCAGCTGAGTTTGTTATCAGTCTTGCTGAGAAAAACCCTACCATTGATGTATTTAAGTCAGTGCTGATGAAAAATGGAGCCGATTTCACAGTAAGTAATCTCTAATTACTCAAATTTGCTCCTTCAGTTTTGTGTGTTGTAATTTTACATTTGGATTTTAAAAATATTTAACCCACCGTGTCGTTTCTGTCCTTTAGGATTCACTCATCAGCAATTTGCTTCGTCTTATTCAAACCATGCGTCCTCCTACAAAAACATCTAACAGTAAAGGTAAGGTCATTCCGAGTCTTACATAGAATAGCAGTCAGTTTTAACATCTTCAGACCGAGCATCTGCATTCCATATCCATATCTCCTGATGATACTTTTCTAATGTGATTGTTTATTATTGCACAGCCTCTCTTGCCGTTGCTAAGCCAAAGAATGAAAAGGACAAGCTGAAAGAGCTATTTCCAGCTTTGTGCAGACCTGACAATCCTACCACTAGGGTAATTCTATATGTACATTGGTAATATAAATAACTGTAATGTGTTTCAACCAACAGTAATCATAAACTGTATCTGCACTTTAAATTAGAATATGCTTGATGAGGATGATGTGAAAGTTGCTGCTGATGCCATGAAAGAGTTGGAGATGTTCATGCCCAGTATTAGTGGTACAGAACCAAGCAGCAGTAAACACAGGTGAGGATCTTCTATAACCAAAAATGGATGCCATTGAACTTGATGCTGCAGTGATTGCCCCGCTGCATCATGTTGTTGCATCGTAACGTGTATCTATCATCTTTCTTAGATCTGAAACCAGCAGCAACAGTAAGAAGAAGCGGAGGAGCAGAAGTCGGAGCAGAGATAGAGAGAGAGATCGAGAAAGAGATAGGGACAGAGACCGAGAAAGGGATAGAGACAGACGGAGACGCCATCGCTCCCGTTCCAGATCTCGGTCTAATGAGAGAGACAGGAGAAAGCGCAGGAGCCGCTGGCACTCTCGCAGCAGGTCCAGGAGTCCTGCACGCGGAGACAAAGACAAAGGCTCAGACCGCTGGAAAGACAAACATGTGGACCGGCCCCCTCCAGAGGAGCCATCTGTGGGAGATATCTACAATGGCAAAGTCACCAGCATTATGCAGTTTGGCTGCTTTGTACAGCTGGAAGGCCTCAGGTATGTTTTAGATGCAGTAAATCTACATTTAAGGCTATTGAAAATGATTTAAGTATATGTGATGTTAAACATGATTTTTCTCTTTTTTTCAACTTTATTTCATAAAGGAAACGCTGGGAAGGCTTGGTACATATTTCTGAGCTAAGGAGAGAGGGTCGAGTAGCAAATGTGGCAGATGTGGTCAGCAAAGGTCAAAGGGTTAAAGTCAAGGTGTTGTCCTTCACTGGATCTAAAACAAGTCTCAGTATGAAGGTGAGTCAGCTGTGTCTTAATGAAAGCCACGAGAGAGAACAGACTGCCAGTACGTCTAATTCTGTAGATTTTACAGATTTGTTAAATTCTTAAAATTATTATAAATAGAAAAAAGAAAAGAATAATATTTTTTTTTATGATTCTGAATATTGAGATTCAGACACAAAACATATATTTTTAATTTGGCAAATTGAAAAGATTGATTCTAGTGATTTATAGTTGTAGTAATAATAATAATAATAGATGTAATCATTTTAGTGTAATGCATCTGTTTTTGTTATTAAAACACAAATTTAGAAGTATATTATTTTACTGGAAAATATGGTAGTAACTATTACTATTGTATTACACATATTTTAATTAAATGTCCAAATTTAAAAACTGCTAGACAACTTTTTTTTTTTAATTCAGAAAATATATTAACAGACATTTTCAAAAAGAATTCTCCTGGGATGACTTTTAAATTTTTGTCATACATTAAATTGAAAGACGCTATATAATTGTTCTTATCACTCTTGTTTTTAATTGTATTACATATATATTTTTGTATAGTCATACTTGTTTGTTTATTTATATACTGGCCATGAAGTTGTTTTGAAATGAGTGTTTTATTTTTGCCTTGAATATAGCCATTGTTGCTGGCATGGCGTTAAACATAAATAAATAATACTAATACTACAATAATTTAATTGATTATTATTGTTATCATAACTTTTATTAATATTACATAATTGCCTTTTATTGTTGTTATTAGTATTTTTAAGTACTTTTTACTCAGACACATGTATAGATTAATTATTTGACTCAAAATGTTGGGTATGTCTTCCGTGTATCAGCTTGTATTACATATAGACAGATTAGTGTGCATTCTATGTGGGCTGATTTTTGTTGGTTTGTCTTTCTTTTACAAGGACGTTGACCAGGATACTGGAGAAGACCTGAACCCTAACAGGAGGAGAAATGTGGGTGGAGACGGTCAGGAAGAGTCGGCCATGAGGAATCCTGACAGACCTACAAACCTGAACCTGGGGCATGCTCCAGAGGTAGAGGATGACACACTGGAACGCAAAAGACTTACCAAGATCTCTGATCCAGAGAAATGGGAAATCAAACAGGTCCGTGGTAATCTTTTATGTGAAATTGAATGCATTTCTTGTCATAACATGTATTACTTATGTTCATATTTTAACATCTTGACGTGTCTCTTCTTAGATGATTGCTGCCAATGTGTTATCTAAGGAGGAATTCCCAGACTTTGATGAAGAAACAGGAATTCTGCCTAAAGTAGATGATGAGGAAGGTATGACTTGGATTGTTCTTTGTCTGAACTCAATATTTTTACCATAACAAATAAAATCCAGGTTTCCATCAGAAAAATGTTTTTGTTGGAACGCCTCTAGTTGCCTGAGCAGCCATCTCAAATTTTCTCTGTTGTGATTTGTCTGTCAGATGAGGACTTGGAGATTGAGCTGGTGGAAGAGGAGCCTCCATTCCTGAGGGGACACACCAAACAGAGCATGGACATGAGTCCTGTCAAGATTGTCAAGGTAGGTCAAACTATCGGTATTCTCACTACCTGCATAAGCATCTTTGGAATTAAAGCTATTGATTTCACGAATCTGGACATATTCAGTGATTTTTAACTTGTATCAATTTTGTTTTTCTGGCAGAACCCTGATGGATCTCTCTCCCAAGCAGCCATGATGCAGAGCGCCCTAGCCAAAGAGCGACGGGAGGTGAAACAGGCCCAACGGGAGGCTGAAATGGACTCAATCCCCATGGGGCTTAATAAACACTGGGTGGACCCACTTCCTGATGGTAAGACTTTATCCTAGCTTCATCCGAATAAGTAATGATGTTGCAGTCTAATTCAGGAAGTCATAATGTCTCCCTACTTTGAAAAGTGCAGTAGAATGCCACTTCAAGTCACACTTCCTACTCTAATGCAGGTGTAGGATTTTTATTGATAAATATTACTTTAAAGCATCAACAAAGTGCGCCAAAGTTTCCCAGATTATTTTGTGGTCGAAATTCTGAGATGCCAAATTTGAATATCACACATCTGACTTTGATTAAAAAGCTCTAGAGCTCCTAAACTTTGCAAAATAGTTACATTTAAAGACTAAAATGAAAACCAGTCGGATTAAGTATATAGTGAAGTAGGATTGTGTGAGTAAACGGAAGTTTTGCAGTCCATGTCCTCCAGTTAGGGTTAGAAAGAACAAGCGTTATGAAATATGAAAGACACTGATAATTCCAGATAAACTTCCTTCCTATTTGCTCATACTGGGGTTTAGGGAGTTTTCTGATTGGGAGATCTGATTTCCTGAGCTCTGCTATCGTGGCAGATGGTTGCTGGTCTCCACATAACAAGCCTATCTCTAAAGCTTGCATGCCCTCTGGCTTTGCAAGAGCTCAAGTCTGTTATCATGTTTGTGCATCTCTAATAAATGCTTTTTTTCTGTCTTCACACGCTCACCATCCATACAGCCGACGGCAGGCAGATAGCTGCCAACATGAGGGGCATAGGTATGATGCCCAACGACATCCCAGAATGGAAGAAACACGCCTTTGGTGGCAACAAGGCCTCCTATGGAAAAAAGACTCAACTATCTATCCTAGAGCAAAGAGAGAGTCTTCCTATCTACAAGCTGAAAGAGCAGCTCACTGAGGTGTGATTTCAACTGTTTTTTTTATATATTATATATATATTGAGGTAGTTTTCTGTTTAGTTATGGTCATAGTTTTAACCATTGGTTCTTTACAGGCTGTCAGTAACAACCAGATCCTAATTGTGATCGGTGAGACGGGCTCGGGAAAGACCACACAGATCACTCAGTACCTGGCTGAGGCTGGATACACCACACGGGGGAAGATCGGATGCACACAACCCAGAAGAGTGGCAGCCATGTCTGTGGCTAAACGAGTGTCAGAAGAGTACGGTTGCTGTTTAGGACAAGAGGTATATACTTGTTTATATTAATTTCCATAACATTGGCAATCGTGGTCTAACTTTTGACCACAGCGGTTTAAAATTGATCTTTTTTGTGTCTGTGTAGGTTGGCTACACCATCCGTTTTGAGGACTGCACAAGTCCTGAGACTGTCATTAAGTACATGACAGATGGTATGCTGTTAAGAGAGTGTCTGATCGACCCTGATCTGGGCCAGTACGCCATCATTATGCTGGATGAGGCCCACGAGAGAACAATTCACACAGATGTTCTCTTTGGCTTGCTCAAGAAGGTACGGTTCAGAGGCTTTGTTCACACAGTCAATGAGTGTCTGGGTCAATAAGCATTTTATTTGATTTATATATGAATTTGTTTGGAAATAATATTTTCATTTGGCAAGATAGTAAAGACCTTTTGAATTGTTACGGTTTACTTCTATTTTAAATAGATGCTGTTCTTTTGAGCTTTCTCTTAATGAAAAAAAAAGAAATGTTACTTGAGCACCAAATCATCATTATTAAGTTAAAGATTTTGAACCTGTTTCTTTCTACTCTTGGAAAAACAGGTCAAAACGTTTGAAAGTGACAAACTTATGTGTGTAGATTTGTTCACTTCTTGTGGGGTGTGTGTAATGGCATCTTGTTTTGTGTTATTTAGACCGTACAGAAGCGAACTGACATGAAGCTCATCGTGACGTCTGCTACGCTGGACGCTGTGAAATTCTCACAGTACTTTTATGAAGCACCTATTTTTACTATCCCTGGCCGTACATATCCAGTGGAAGTTTTGTACACTAAAGAACCTGAGACTGACTATCTGGACGCCAGTCTGATCACAGTCATGCAGATTCACCTCACTGAGCCTCCAGGTAACTTTTTGCACAGTTGTTCACAGAAAAACTAGCAAATGCCTGTGAAAATGAGCTTCCTGTAATAAAAGTTCTTTAATGTGCAGGTGACATCTTGGTTTTCCTGACGGGTCAGGAGGAGATCGACACTGCCTGCGAGATCCTGTACGAACGAATGAAATCCCTAGGTCCTGATGTCCCAGAGCTGATCATCCTCCCAGTGTACTCTGCCCTGCCCAGTGAAATGCAAACCAGGATCTTTGACCCAGCACCACCTGGAAGTAGAAAGGTACCATCCATGCTTTCTTCTCTCTATGGTCACCTCTGACATATCACAACATCTTGTCCAGTAAAATCGGATCTTTGTATATACACTAACAAACTTTCTGCTTATTTAGGTGGTTATTGCTACTAACATTGCAGAGACTTCTTTGACAATTGATGGGATCTACTATGTGGTGGATCCAGGTTTTGTCAAGCAGAAGGTTTATAACTCCAAAACTGGCATCGATCAGCTTGTTGTTACCCCCATCTCTCAGGTAACATCCATTACTTAGAACCCAAACTACATTAAGTATACAATGTAAGTCTTCTAATCCTCATTCTTTTGGTCCATAGGCCCAGGCTAAGCAGCGAGCGGGCAGAGCAGGAAGAACAGGCCCTGGGAAGTGCTACAGACTCTACACAGAACGTGCCTACAGAGATGAGATGCTTACCACCAATGTACCTGAGATTCAGAGAACTAACTTGGCCAGCACTGTACTGTCTTTAAAGGTACAATTTAACAGTTCTAAAGTAGAGTCATCATGGGACAATATTAAAGGAGCACGCCACTTAAATAGGCTAGAAACTATACTCTCATCGTCATTCCGGCGTAATAATCAAGGAACTTTGCTGCCGTACCATGGCTGTAGCGAGTGGCTAAAATTGCTGGGGACTATTTATAGGTGCTGCATAATATCATTGCGCCTGCTGCAGTCATTGTACGTGGCATGAGGCTTATGGTCTAAATAGATTCAAGGATTTATGCTAAGCCACAGCTAAAAGTGCTACTGCCAGACCTAGAGATCAGCTGAATTCATTCGAAAACGTAAAAATCAACTTTTTTACTCTAGAGGAGTCAAAAAAAGTGGCGCGTTCCTTGAAAACTCTGGCATGTGCAGATAAGCTGATCATTTTTCTTTTCCTCCAATCAGGCAATGGGCATCAATGATCTGTTGTCATTTGATTTCATGGATGCTCCGCCCATGGAGACTCTCATCACAGCCATGGAGCAGCTTTACACTCTGGGAGCACTGGATGATGAAGGCTTGCTTACGCGCCTCGGTCGTAGAGTAAGTTTTCATATCTCTTTTTTTTTTTTTTTACGGTGTTAGCCGCTGTTTTAAAAGTGAAGTATTAAGTTTCTTGTCAATGTTTCTATCAGATGGCTGAGTTTCCTTTGGAGCCCATGCTTTGTAAGATGTTGATCATGTCCGTCCATCTTGGCTGCAGCGAAGAGATGCTGACCATTGTGTCAATGCTCTCCGTGCAGAATGTTTTCTACAGACCAAAGGTATTCACTTAGCCCACACACGTTAATCGTGAGTGGTCAAGGAACAGTTACATCATCACCTAGAATTTTAGGTGTCCCAGCAGACTGATCCTAAAGATAGTAATTATGATTTCACTCTAAATCTCAGGACAAACAAGCTCTGGCAGACCAGAAGAAGGCTAAGTTTCACCAGCCTGAGGGGGACCACCTGACTTTGTTGGCTGTTTACAACTCCTGGAAGAACAACAAGTTTTCCAACCCCTGGTGCTACGAAAACTTCATCCAGGCTCGATCACTGAGGCGTGCACAGGACATCCGCAAACAGATGCTGGGCATCATGGACAGGTGAGGGGTTGAGATCAACAGTCAATTTATACAACTTCCTTAAATTGTTTTACACAACCTATACTTTGCTCAAGCTTTTTGAAAGTCGAGTGTATTCCGATTGCCTAGATAAGTGATTCCATTGATGGTCATTCCTTTGTGTCATTATTGTTATAGTTGTGGTGTGAACTTCTCTTTTCTCATAGAATTAGAAGGATTCTTAGTATCCTTGGTGTGATCCTTGGCTTTTACACTCCACAATGACACTGAATTTTCCTTCTTCAGACACAAGTTGGATGTGGTATCATGCGGTAAAGCCACAGTACGTGTACAGAAGGCTATCTGCAGTGGTTTCTTCCGAAACGCAGCCAAAAAGGACCCTCAAGAAGGTTATAGGACCCTCATAGACCAGCAGGTGGTCTACATCCACCCCTCCAGCGCGTTGTTCAATCGCCAACCAGAATGGTACGTTTGCAAACAGTTAACATCACAACTAGTATCCGTGCTGCTTGTACTAAAGCTAAATTCACTTTGTTTCTCTGCTCAGGGTGGTGTATCATGAACTTGTGCTGACCACCAAGGAGTACATGAGGGAGGTGACCACCATCGACCCGAGGTGGCTTGTAGAATTTGCTCCAGCTTTCTTCAAAGTCTCTGATCCCACACGCCTCAGCAAACAGAAGAAACAGCAGCGGTTGGAGCCCCTTTACAACCGCTATGAGGAACCGAATGCTTGGAGAATATCCAGAGCCTTCAGGCGACGCTAGAAGCTTCACACAAGGTCATCAAAGACTGCAAATGTGTCATACTGCTGCTGAGCAAAACGTTGAGTTTGTGGTGTCGGCAGAGTAGAGGATTACATGGACAGTCATGTGTAAAAAAATCAAGGTGCCCTATTTTTTTTAAGACAACATCCAGTATGTGAACAAAACTCAATTTTTGTTTTTTATTAAATCAACCATTTCGTTTATTATTTTAGTTTTGGATATAGATGTGACCAATATGTCATTGAAATTATCCTTACCTTTTGTATCAAAAAAACAAAAACCTTTAGAGATCAAACTATGAGATTAAATTAGCTCGATGTTGGATACCAAATCCAGGTCATTTGACAATTTTTTATTTTTTTTTTAAACGTAACAAATCAGTTATTTGCATTTGTATAGCGCAGCTCTTTTTCTCCCAGATTCTCCGGAACAGCCCTGTTTGTGTTGTAGAATGTGTGTACAGCACATCCGTCTGGTCAGTGGATGTTGATTACTGTGCTGAGAGGGAAAGGGTTTTCATTAATTCAGTTAGTTCCTCTGTGGTGGTCTGGTCATGTATAATTGAACAGGATGTTAAGTCACTTTCACTATCACACACAGATCTCATCCTTTTTGGGACCTCTTTTCTGTTTTAATGTTTAAATTACCAACTCCGAACAGGATCAGTGCATTGGACCACAGTGGAGATTTTGTATTATAGCTCTTTCATTAGAGGAAGTGATGGAGGATGGAAATGTCCTGCAGTTTTTGATATTGTTACAGCTAATGTTCTGTCATATCTTTAAGTCATTTTGATGTCAACTTAAATTAAAATCTGTCTTTTAAAAAGTTTAACTATGTATCTACTACAATTTATTTGTTTTTAATTTATAAAACGAGGACTGTAAGTTAAAAGTGAAAACTTTTTCATTGCAAGCTTCTATTATTTAAAGATGCTGTGAGCAAATTTATGACACGGTAAAGACAGAAGTCCATATCGTGCTAGGTGCTTACTATTTCTCAACTGTCAACAACACAGCCAGAGTAAAAATAAAATCTCCAAAATGCTATGAGACCTAAAAAAGAGAAAAGAGTGAACATCAGTAGGAGAATGCCAATTCAGGCTTTGTCGTTGGAGGGAGCTGAGAGCTTTTCTTTTTGACAGGTAAAAATGAAGTTGAAAGACAGGGCGTGTATTATTCAGTGTCTGAATATTGTAGAACACTGCTCCAAAAGACGCCAGCACATGTTCAAAAAAATGGAAAAGCAGGACAGTGTTACCAAAAAAACATTAAGTGTAAAAGGCATCTGTCTCACTAAAGTTTTAGAGCGGCTAATATCTAATATTCATTTAAGACAGGGATGTCCAGCAGAGTTTAGTTCCAACTTACCTTAACCCACCTATATGGGATTTTTTACCATCCGTGGTAAGAGCTTGATTAGCTGCTTTAGGCGTGTTTGATTAGGGTTGGAGATAAACTCTGAGACCTCCAGGATCAAATCAAGAAGTCTTTTCATAGAAAGTCATTGCATCAATGCACTTAAATCTGTGGTAAATAAAACACAATCTGCATAAAGAAGTGTGCTGTGAACCTAAGGTTTTTCCTGGAGGATACTTGACATTACAAAATTGTGTTTGAGTTTAGTTCAGTTTGTGCAAAAAACGAGTTTTTATAGAAAATATATAATATTTTATAGCTATTCATTAATTAACAGCTATCTAAATTACACCGATGGTCATGTGGGCTCAGTAACCCCACACTGCTGTACACAAGATCCAGGGGGAGGAGATATGTAGTTTTAGAGATATGTAAAGATATGATAAGTGGGAGAAGTTGGATCTGTGATTCTGGATCCAGTCTCACCCCCTAGATTTCATGTTCTGCAGTCTCTCAACCACTTTGCTTCCTGTCAACCTATAATATCCTATCTAAATAAAGGCAAGAAACATGAGAAAAACACACCGTTCACATGGTATAGTAGTAATATTGGGTCTTTATTAAGCAATCTCTTGATCCACAGTACTGTGTTTAGATTAGATAGGCCTCGGAAGTGAGAGGAATGCAGAGTCCCTAATGAGATTAATTTAATCAAAATAAAAAACAAAAAAACATAGCCTTATATACAAGTGGATGGGGTGGGCATGTGCAATAGGTGCAGCGGGGAGTAAACTGGGATGGGGAACATGGGAAAATGTTGGTGGCATTAGTACATGTAGCCTTTGGAGTAGGACTGAGGGCCCATGTTGGTGGCAGCTGGTTCAGGAGGGTAAGAAGCCCCCTCATCCAGGTGAGACAGGGGCACCGTGTCCTCCTCGTTGACATAGCGCTCAAATTCTGCCTTCAGACTTGGCCGCTGATTGTCGGGAAAAGCCAAAGATATCAGAGCCTCTGGCTCACACACGAATTTGTAAACATAACGCTCACCCGCCACCTGGAGAAAAAAAAAAAAAAAGAAGAAGTATATTATACTCGTAATCAAAAATATTAACCCCCCATTTTCTCTTTGGGAACCCAAACATATTTTTGTGGTTAATTTGGCACCCAAAAAATATGTAATTAAAAATAAGTATTGTATTGTTTTGTATAATATGTTGAATGGTAGATAAATTTAATTCATATAAGTTTAGAAATAAATGCAAATTATTTTCATATGATATATACTTTAGTAGTACACACCTGAATTTAATTTAATTTTGTATTATTCTATTAGGCTATTTATTATTAGTAGTATTAATTTTAGAGTCTATATTTGAGTCTCTGGGACCCCAAATATGGAGTAATGACAATCAACTTGGGTTAAAGTGAAGAAAAAATTGCATAGGATAAAAGAAAATAATGAATGCAATACCTTTTGCATAATTCCCTTCTCATAATAGTAGCGCAAAGAACGACTCAGTTTGTCGTAATTCATGGCTGGACGGTTCTTCTGCATCCCCCAGAGTCTTGCCACCTAGAGTGTCAAAATAAGCCATAATACAAACCTTAAGAGCAGGAAATGACTGTACTGCAGTGACTTAATTTGAACACAAGAGGTCATTTGTGACTGTACAACAACTAAACTTTGAAAAGGAAGGGCGAGTCCCCACAAAATAAAACAGTTCCCTTTTTTATAACCAAATTGCCCCTAAACGCTGACCAAAACACCACACGGCGCACAGCGCAAACTGCTGGTTGTCAAACCTAGAGGAAATACTTATTTATCCTAAACTTCAAGGATCAACTTGGGGCCCTTAAGAAAGAAAAAAAAACCTGTTGTTTCAATTTTGGCCAGTAAACACATGTGTCTGCTGATATTTGAGAAACAGATAGTTTGGTCTTCGACAGAGCTGTACGCATTAGTCGCGATAGTAAAACTTTGGCTGCAGTGAAAGATTCATGCGTACAGTTGAGCAGAATGGATTGATGCATCTCTGCATGATAGTTTGCTGAGTCACGCCATTTAGCCGTCTACTGACCACAGACAATAGGAGGTTAACGCTCTCGTCTCGACCGCTGCGGTGTGCTTAGACTCCGGCGAAATGGAAGGTTGTAATATTTGGTAATGGAGCCATTCTCCATTTTATTTCACTATGCTGTTAAGTGGGGTAAATAATGCATGGCAGCTAATGGAAAACTGGCATCGTGTGGATGTGTTCTTAGACCCTGGGGAACTGTGAGCTGATCGCAAGCAAATCTCTAAAACCCATTGTTTATTCTCTCTATAGTTTGTGAAGGCTGAATAAACACGGCATCAAATTGATTTGGACCTTCCATTCATTGGAAAATCATTTCAATAATCATAATGTCTTCTTAGTTCTTTGAATGATCAATTGCTATTGATGTTTTCAGGATGTAAAAACATATTTTGCTTTGTGAGAACTTTTTACCTCCTCTGGTTCGATGAGTTTAAACTCCATGCCACGGCCGGTCCACGCGATGAAGTGCGCATTGCCGGGGTCGTCGAGAAGGGCCACCAAAAACTGCCAGAGCTGCAGTGAGCCACGGCGCTGATAGGGGGCGCCCTCGCGAAACACACCGCCCCCTTCCTGCTTCACCTCACCTGATCACAGGAAAAGGGATTGTCCATTAATTATAGATAGCGATCATATCACAAAACCTTGTATTCAAGCTAAGACAGACTGGATTTTAAATCGCAAATGATCAGAGTGGGGAGAGCACACTACTAAAAAATTTGAGATTCTAAATCTGAACTTTTGAGGAAAATTCTAAATGTTGAAAATTTATTTTGTAATCATGCTTGAGAAATGTAATAATAAGGCTTTACAGAAACTCGTGGAGTTCATTCAGTGTATGAGAAGCAAGTTAAATACTTAAAAATAAGGGGAAATTCATTTTTATTTTTATGTTGATAATTTGTAATGAAAAAATGTTTACATTTTTAAAAAAATTAAATAAACACATTTTCAATAATGGGCTCAGATTTTTGGGCCCCTCTGTATTTATTTTTTTCTCATTTTGTTTATTATAGCATTTTCATATTTCATTGTGAGAGCTTGGAAATTGACAAATGAATACCTGTCCTGTCTGGACTTACCTTCAAATTTCTCGGGAACAACGCGGGAATCATTTTCAAACATGTAACCTAGTAAAACAGGACAAGGGAATTATTACAGGTTTGAAGTAGATCCCGAGACAATCCACTCGAGTTCTACTGTGCTAATGTATTAATAGTAGCCATTAATCACAACAAGCGTTTTCTTATTTGACCTTTCAAATTGAGATGTATTAATACAGTAACTGTTTTTCCATCGGTAGTAATAAATTCTTATTATGGGAAACGAGGATTCTCGATGATTATTATGATTCAGTAATGCACACTTATGAAGCAAGGAACTCAATTTTCTGTATCTAATGGCTTATTACAGAGATCAGCTAACAACTGAAAATACCCAAAATGGTGCGGCAAATGCAGCAAGCGGAGAGAAGGATTATTTTTCTTCACTCCAGGAAACGTACTCGTCTTTTCCAGTAGTAATATTTACCCTGGAATTCTTTAGGCAAGGGAGAAACAAACGTCCACGCCAACAGAAACACAGACCCTCTGGCCTGGTTAGCCAGTGACCGCACGGTACTGGCCAATCCTAACGTGCTGCGAGTGTGTGAAATGCACATTCTAGGACTATACTAGAGCAGCGTGTTTTAGATGGACAAACCATGTCCTTACCTTCACTGTTGTGCTGTGGGTTGGGGTAGCCCTCATTGTGATGATACATGGAGGGGCAACCAGGCACATCTGCGGAGATAACACAAACGAATGACCCTCAGTGATGGATGTGTGCAAATGATCTGATAATCTTTATTTATGCTTCCTGTGTGGTGAAAAGTCAACTGCTTTGTTCCAAAACCCACAGTGAGTTCGCTACATAGGAAGCATTTTAAGGTCGGGAGCAAATGCTCAGGTCTAGCAGGGAGGCGGCATCGCATATATTCTTCACAAACAGTCGAATGCAGAAAGTGGATATGCATTGCAATTAAATAAATAAATATTGAAGCAATTTTCAAGCTCCTCTGCTGTTTGAAGCTCTGTTTTTTGTGTCTTGCTGTCTGTTCAAAATTATTCCCTTATGAGGTTACGTTGTGGTTAGGATATGCTGCCTATGTAGGTAGCCGGCAGCGAGGCAGCTCACTAGTTTGAGGACAGAGCTAATCATTGTCGGTCTTCTTTAGGCACTATTTCTGTAGGGTGTGAGGCTGGTGCATCTGCAGATTTGATAACCTCTGCCACGGAGTGCTGCAAGGACAAAAGGTCCATTTGTCATAAAGTCATTTGTCATAATATCACCTGTCTGCAGCTTTATTTTTAGGCAGTAAAGAGCAGTGGATCTTAAACAGTCACACAGAACTCCAGCAAGCCAGGATCTGCTTTAGAACGTTTATACCACTCTCTCTCTCTGTCTTTCCTTCTATACAGTATAAATGGGAAATGGTTAGTTTTTGAGGTGGAGTCATGATTCATGGCTAGAGAATGCAGTGGCAGAGACCGTGATAAGGGGTCACAGGGGGGAAAGAGCTCTGAGGGACTACAGTACTTTTCTCATACATGGTGCTCATTAATGTAACTGTTGACGGAGCTGTTGGACTGGAACTTTTTCAGTTCCATTTTCTGCTGAAACAGTCACAGGATCCCTTTTCCTAGTACCGCACAATTGGGGAACTATTTAATGGTTTATATATATATAATGATGATGATGATAATAATACACTTTCAATTATCATCATTTTTAAGATTAAATATAAAATAATGATTACTAATGTAACATTGCACACACACGCAGATTTTAAATGTTTTAAGTTATTTTAACTGCATGTTGTACAGAAGTGTCAGTACGGTTTTTCACTGGTGTTAGCTTGTATTTCTCTCTGTTTTTGTTCAGTAGCAGAGCGGCAGCCACCGGCCTGGGCAGGGGATTAATCTACTGATAACAAGCTGTACTCCACCTCAGATAGGGCACTCTATCCTCACACAAACATCCTTTTGTTCCTGACCATCTCATCCAAAATTGCCACATTTCTGCACGTATAAATCTGAGCTAATCAGTTATTTTGGAATTACTTTTATTTTAAGTTTTGGTCATTTAAGTGCTTTTATTAGTTTTACTTCCAGACATTTTAGTACTTATTAATTTTAGTTAGTTACTAAGGCTTTTAATATAATATTTATGTGCTTAATTTCAGCTATGCAAAGGTTTCTTAATCATTTCAATAGTTTTAGTTAACAATAACAACACTAGAGATGTAGTACTAACTAGAAGGGAACGAAAGTACCCTGAAAAGGCCATGCTTCCTTTTTTTTTTTTCATTTAAAAGAATCGGGTGAAATGGTAACTTTGTTTTTAAGCTAATCCATGTGCAGTGTTTGCTAGATCGCTGTTGTTTGTAGTCTTTCACAGAGCACTGATAAGTTGGACCTGCGCGGGGTGTTGTGTTTCGACCCTGTGTCAGTCGCAAAAGCCAAGTGGGAGGAGGTGAGTTCGCTTGTGTTGTGAGTATATAGCCCGAGCCCCCCGGCTACAACACAACCCCCCCCCCCACCTCTCACCTCCCACCCTCTCGACCAAGCCAGAGCACGGGCTCAGGTTACCGAGGCTACGCTCATTTTTCCATTATGAGTTCATCTGCCTGCAGAAAAAGGAAGCTGCTGCTGCAACCCTACACCCGCGAGCGCTCCACTGGGGATTCTAGTCTTTCCAGTGCCCTCCATTTTCTCAATGAAATTCCTATGCCTCCCTCCTTCTCAAAGAACACAGGCCGAAAAGGGAGGGGCGAAGGAGCAGAAGTACAGAAAACACTGTTGAGACCTTTGTAAAGTGGAAGCGGAGAAGAACAAACAGAATCTCTTCGAATAAAAGACTTCTGGTTTTGTTGAGCCATTGACTGTTTACATTAGTGGCTTAATGTGGTTTGGTTTTCAGGGAAAGAGAGGAGATGAGACACCACTTCAGAGCAATTCAATTCATTTTGAGTCATCGGCCTGTTGAGTCACGTACCAGGTTCGTAAGTGTAGTCAGTGGGTTCCTGTTTGACCATCATATGGGCAGGGGGAAACCTCTGATGCTGTGGCGCGGCCATGTGGGCCGCTCGGTCGTACAGAGGGTCCATGTACTCCTGCTTGAAATTCTGCTGAGGAGGATAAGGCAAGCAGGGGTCAGAGTGTTGCCGATGATAACCACCGCCTCCGCCTCCGGTGGCATGGGCAGGATGCATGCGCTGCAGGGCCTGGCCTTGGGAAGCGAATGGTGGGCACATCTCTGCAGAGGCGGAAGGGAACCTGGAACTGGGAGGGAAAATGAGACCTTGATTAACAGACAGGCTCTTAAAAATGCTGTTGCAATGGAAGGATGCTTTATCTGTATCCTATAGCATGCACATTTAAATATCCTTAGGTATTTGCTTGTATTTAACCATACCGATATATCAAGCATCTCTATCATTGCCGTTACCTGGGGTTCATGGGGTAACTGTGGCTGTGGCAGGCATGGGATTGGCTGGCTGAGGGTGTATTCATGTACCCTGACTCCGGCCGAGATCCCACTATTGGTTTTGGGGAGTAATGCTGCATAGGAGACATGGGCGTCCCTGGACAAGAGCTCTTAGATCCTCCTGCTGCTGCTGCCACGGCTGCTCTCTTCTGCTCGTAGGCACTGCAGGGCACACAGACACTTTAAAAGTCAACAATGCATTTCTTTCCTGTTATATATGCATGAAATCTTTAATATCTCAGGAGAAGAGTTTTGTTAATGTTTTAAGTTGATTTAATTTATTTTCACAATGAAACCAGGATAGCTTAGTATATACTTTAGTATAGTATATTTGTTTTACATAAGACCCAAATGTGCATTCTTAAAAAATGAAAATGCATAATAAAAATATTGTATTAATTAAAAAAAAATTATGTTGTTATGTTACACGAGTACATTTGTGGAAATAGCCAAAAATGCATTGTATGGGTCAAAATTATTTTTCTTTTATGCAAAAAATTATTAGGTTACTAAGTAAAGACCATATTCCATGAAGATATTTAGTAAATTTCCTACCGTAAATATTTATTAAAACATAATTTTTGATTAGAATTATGCTTTGCTAAGACCTTCATTTCGACAACTTGATTTTCTCAATATTTCAATTTATTTTGCACCCTCAGATTCCAGATTTTTAAATAGTTGTATCTCTGTATGCTTATTTATATTCACATTATGTATAAATTTCAATTTCAAAAAATGTTATCGTATGACTGGTTTTGTGGTCCAGGATCACGTTTGCAAACTCAAAAATTATATATTAATCTAAATAAAGAGTGGAAAATCTTTTTTATTGTGACCCTCAAATGTGTTTTCATTTCTTTATTTTTTTGTATCTCTTTATTTATTTTATTTATTTATTTATTTAAAATATATTTAGTAATAATTACTTCAATAAAATGTGAAATCAACCTTAGCAAGACAAGTCTGCCGTTTTATTTTAAAAATCGTTTAAAATATTATTTCCACCATGGAATGCTCATAAAACCATTGCATCATTTACGATGTTTACGAATTGACTTTTAGGGGCATAAAAACACTACTGTGATATGTGACATTATGGCACTTTTGCAGCCAATGCCCTGCAGAATTTAGCTCAAGATCAAAATCAAGCTCTAGTTACTCTGAAGACCTTGATTTGCTTGCTCAGGTGTCCTTGATTGTGGCCCTGATATACTTCAAGTGCAACAAAATCAGGCCAAAACTCTGCAGGGCAGTGACCTCCCAGGGCCAGATTTGAGGTACCCTGCATCATAGCGTGAAATGTGTGTTTTAAGAATCTAATTTCTGTGTCAACAGGGATAAAGGAGAACATGCTAAACCCGCTCACACCATGAAAGTACGTTCATCTTTGCTAGTGAGTGGCATCAAGGAACAGCATCCGGGTTTTGACTGACCTGGCGTAAAGGCACTGCTCTCCATTGGGGTAGCCGAAGCTCTGCTTGTGACTGCAAGACTGGCTGGGGTCTGAGCCGGGACTCTGAGGCTCTTTCTTAATCTTCACAGGCGGGCTGTGGAATGCCACTGCTGAGGTACACAGAGAAACAGGTTTATTAATCAACCGCATTCCAGCTAGTCTCGAGAAATGGCAGGCCTTTTGTCTGCACTAAAAATACAACAAGACTATACAAACAAGAGTAAAGAGATACAAGTGTATTCCAAATACTTTAATGGGCTTGGTTTGTCCTTAGGGCAGTAGATCATGCAAACATGACCATTTCACTCACTCAAAAGTAAATCATAAACAATTACAGACTTCCACCAGCATAAAAAAAAGTTACTTCCATTAATCAATATTGAAAAGTGGACTTAACCATTTTAGATTAATTTTTTATGTGCATTAGATCCATAATTCTAATTTCCATTTTTCTTAAACCCTTTTAAAAGCACAGAGCTGCTAAAAACATTCAATGGCTGTGGTTAAATGAGTAAGCCTTTTATAAACACATCAGCAGCTGGTCATTTACATAAGAACTTTTGTGTGTGTGTGTGTTCCTCCAGTTTCTCCAGCCCAGCTTTTAAAGATTTTGGCATTTATCTGAGGAGTAGCAGAGGAGCCGCCCAGCATGCGTGGGGTCTGGGTCTGAACCGCAGTGCTGTTTATTATTGGAGGGGCGCAGCCGGGCTCAAAGACGGCACGGTACAGGATGTTTTTCTGGGCCGCTCAGGGTAAACAGCAGCAGCTGTGCTCTTCCAGCTGAGCAGCAGCTCTGTGTTTATGGCTGTTTATGTGTTGATTGTCGTGGGCGCAGACCTGACAGAACAGGCACTGCTGAAACCCAAGCCCAGGTAATTGCATATTTCATTCACAAAAGCAAGAGAAAAAAAAAATAAGGAGGAAAGGCTTTCCAATGCTGTATCACCGCAGCACAAGTCCTGCCCTCTCAAAGGCGATACTCAAAGAGAAAGAGATGAAATATGAAAAGAATGAGTGATTCTTAAACATATAATAAGCCTGCATATGCAAGATTTATAGATTTGACATTTAAAGTCTCGAATCAATGCTATGCTTTAATAATGGACTGCTCGTTTGATCAATAAGGCTGCAAGTCCTTTTAGGAATTCATTACGAACATAGAACCACTAAAACCGCTCTATTAAAGCAATGAATCATTTCACTCTAAATACTCTAAAATGGGATGGAGGACTTCGGGAGGACACTTCAGGAACATGTAACATTATCAAGGCACATCCGTCTGTCGTTAAATCTCCGTGGGTTTACAGACTAATGGTACTTGAGTAAACAGTGATATGACAATAAAGGAAGTTTATGTGCTTTATTTAGCGAATTTGCCCAAAGCTCTCAGTTTCTGCTTTCCCTCTTTACGAATAATGTGAAAGTTACATCACTGTTCTCTAAGGCAACTCATATTTCTGGAAAAAAAAGGGGGCGATAGGGGTTGCGATCCTAAATGTGTAATGTAACATCTGCGTTCTGATATTCCTGCTTCTGCTCTTGTAAAGTACGTAGTCAGTGATCAGGAAAGACACTTAGAGCTTGCCAGAGGTCATATTATTAAAACACCTAATACTAAAAAGAAATTCATCTTTTTTAATTTAATTTAGAGTCCACTGGAAGAACGCCTGCTTTATTGTTATCTTCAAAGGGTGTAGATCAGAGGAAAGAAAAAAGGTGGCTTGTGGCCAGTGTAAGAGACTTTGGATCAAGTATTTGCTTTGTTTACGTAAACATTTAGTTTCATGTGATGAATGTATATGAATCTACAGCTGTATAATTTACAGTTATCAGCAGGTCTTTTTTCTTTAAATAATAACAATGAAATGAATAGATTTTGTGTGCTCTCTTTCGGTTTTATTCAGTTATGTAGGCAGCATGAAGTTTATTCCAGACATTTTAACCTGCAAAAAGGCCGGTCTTTGACCTTAAATGAGTTTGACACCTCTGCTGATCGTAATCTGGCTATAAATATACTGTAGATTTAAATAATGCTGTCCTTACATACAAGTGCATTTACCATTCACACCTCCCTTCAAGCTACATCTAAGTGTGAAAAACCAGGAGCATTGTACCTAAATGACAAGAGTGTCTCTATTCAGGATGAGCTTTTTAGAGACAGGCTGGGCTAGAGGTGGGAGCTGGACTTTACATATGTAAATAGCATGATTCAGTGGAGAGGATAAGGGGTGAAAGGTGATGGTCATGGTTGAGTGCTTTAGGAAATAGGGGATCATTATGGAGGGCCATTCAGTCAACTCCCACCACAAACAAATCTCAGGACCCCGATACCCCTGCACTAAACAAATAATAAAAAAAAGATCCACCAGCTGTGACAGATGGAGGTTTGGTGGCCTAATCCGAGAGCTCTGGGGGATTGTCTTTAGAAAGTTGGTTAAAGTATAAGCAATCACAAATCAATTTAGTTTGAACAAAAGCACCACAGTTGAAATTGTGAGCTAGTCCATAAACCATAAATCCACTGATCATCTGGACAGTATTGTATATACATGTCAGGCTCACATCCTGGAAATTTTCATCTTATGACAGCTACAGCTAAGGCCAGCCATGTCAACTCAACAGGTACAGTGGACCCAAGTTTGAAAAATAATATCCCAAGACTATAAACCTATCATATCTTACCAGGAACGTGGCTGCTGCGGCCTGTCAGATAAAACACAGAACAAGTCTTTATGCAAAAACAGTTTGATAAAAACATTGAACAAAGGATTAGCTTGTTGTGTTAGTCTGGTGTGATGGGAGTGTTTTATATTTGAGCTGATGTTGTGATAAAATCTGATTTTCGATGATGATAACAGTCTGCTTGAGAGTGAGTGAAGAGATGCCACCTGGCCACTGGCCATTTAAGACCAACAGTGACAAATCAATAAGAACAACAAGGATGCCAATTATGTCTAAATGGCTTAAAGGTTGAAATGGCAGTATTGATTTTGGGCAGCCCACTTAACACGGCTCTCAAAGCTTGTTTCTTTTTAAGTACAGCCTGTCATAGGGTGTGCATCGGGTGTTTAATTGAAATAAAAGTGACAGGATTGCAAAACAGGATTATTATTATAATAATCCAATTGGAAATGTCAAATATTCTTAGTTAAATGCTTCATATTGTAGATATTACGGCAATAATTACAGCCGATACGGATTAAGCCAGCTCGAGCTCATGGCAATTCATACATATTTTACGAAGTGGCTCATTCGTACGAATTTGTTACATCAATCTAAAAATTCATTCATGAGTTGCACAATGCATATAAATTTGTACGCATTACCTACACTTAACCCTGCCCCTAAACCTCTCTGTGTTGACAAATCGCACAAAATCATTCGAGTGAGGTTAAAACGAATTTGTAAAAATTAGCCACCTCGTAAAATTTCATCATATAGTGTTGGTTAATAACATTGAAATTAATCATACAGATTTTTAAAAATGTTTTCTGTTATACTGTGAAATACTTTTACAATTAAGAGAACTTTTTATTTTAATGAATTTTATACAGCCCAGGCTCACTGCAATTACGTACATATTTTACGAGGTGGCTAATTCGAAAAATTCATATGATTTTTGCTAAATCGTACGTATTTTACGCGTTGCCAGTTCATATGAATTTATACAAATGACCGACACTTGACCCCGCCCCTAGTCTACACATCACTGGGGTTTAGACAAATTGTACAAAATTGTATGAGCGAGGTCATACAAATCAGCACAAATTTGCCGCCCCGTACAAATACGTACGAATTGGTCGTGAGGCTGGGTTGATTTTATAATGTAATTCCTGTGATGGCAAAGCTACTTTTTTTAGAAGTACAGTATTACTCTAGACAAAGTTGCGCTGCTTAATATTCTTGTGGAAACTTTTAATGAACAGAAAGTTTATAAAAACAGCATTAATTTGAAATAGTTAACCGTTGTAACTAGGGGTGTAACGGTTCACAAAAATCACGGTTCGGTTCGATACGATGCAGTAGTGTCACGGTTCGGTATGTTTTCGATACTTCAAAAATACAATAAAAAAAGAGAATTTCTTTGATTTTTTTTCTTCACATTTTTATTTATTAAAACTAACATAATATGACCATGTTTTTCCCCCCTTTTTCTTTTACTTGAACTACAATGGAGCTATACTTCACATAACTTCTGGTGTTTCTTCTTAGCAGCAAATAAAGAAGTGTTTTGGAAAAGTCAGCCTTGGATGGTATTTATTGATTAATTAAAACTT
>JAUCMU010000021.1:8663906-8682542 GCA_032275025.1 Enteromius treurensis | reverse complement strand
CAGGGCGAGACGAAGTGCTAGCAACTCGAGGCAATTGATGTGCCAATGCAGATGGGGTTCCGTCCAGGTCTCTGAGACTGCATGCCCGTTGTACGTGGTGCCCAACCCGATGGTGGAGGCATCCGTGAATACCACAGTATGCCTGGAGACCTGTTCCAAGGGCACCCCTGCCCAAGGAAACTTAGATCTGACCAAGGGGAAGGGCTAGGCGACAGGCCGGAGCCACTTGGACCCGCAGCGAGCCGCGCTACCACGCCCACCTCGGGACTCGATCGTGAAGCCAATGCTGAAGCGGTCTCATATTGAGCAGTCCTAACAGGACTACTGGCATATTCCCCAGGAGCCTCTGAAATTGTTTCAGTGGGACCACCTTCCTTTTCCTGAACGTATTCAAGCAGGTCTGCAAAGACTGAGCACACTCTTTTGTGCAGTTTGGGCGACCCAGTCCAGCTCCATCCCGAGAAAAAAGATCCTTGTACACCAAGTCCCTGTGTTCGCAACTGAGCTCTGGACTGTGCTAGTATCAGCCAGTCATCGAGGTAGTTGAGTATACAAACCCCTTTCTCCTTCAGAGGAGTCAGGGCACCCTCGGCCACTTTTGTGAACACACAGGGCGACAGGGAGAGCCCAAAGGGAAGGTCGATTGCTGCAAGCAATCCTGGGTATGGATGCACTCGAAAATGCGTTTCGTGTCAACATCTTGAACGGAGCCGGTGAAGAGCTTGATTCAAGACTCGCAGATCCAGGATTGGTCGTAACCCACCACCTTTCTTCCTCAGAAGAGAAGCAATCTCTGCTACAGGACAGGGGCATTGTCTGCATTCACCGTCGTGAAGCTCACGCCCCTAAACTGGGAGGTCACCGGGCAAACTGAATCACATAACCGAGCCGACAGTCTGAGCCCTATTCAGGCATCTAAGAACCGAGCAAGAGGCACCAGCGGGACCACCGGGGTGCCAGTGGTGGGGCAGTGAGGGGGGACGCAGGGGTCCTATCCGAGCATCTCTGAGCCGGTTCGGACGGAGGTCTGCATGTGTATGTTGTGCATGTGTATGCAAGTTACCTGCGTCCCAGCAGTAGCGAGGCTGGAAGTCTGTTGGTTTGTGCTCCCTGCACTCTGGCTGCTGCCTGAAATGAGAGGAGAGTGAGTGTGTAACAAAAGCTCTTTCACTGGCCTGTCCACAGCAACTCGTTCCCCTCAGGGGAACCAAAGTTAGAGAAACTGCTCCTCTTTGTCGAGATTTTGGATGTGACAGGAACAGGTTTGACAACTAATTTAATTTTATTTTATTTGAATACAAGTTAAACTGACTGAAATGCTTTCAAGTTTTTCTTGGACCAATGCCAGCAATGGTCGTAAGTAAAAGTATCCTGTTTCAGAAAACATATTACAGCTTCATTTAATAAACATGTTTTTTTTTTCTGTATGTGTTTAAAAGCAAATTCTTGAATCATAATGAAGTATTGCTGGGTAATTAGCATGTTAGATTTCTGATAGCCATAGATCTTTAACAACACTTGTAGATCAGTGCTAGACTTTGCACCATGACTCATCATAATCAAGGCTGTATATTTCAAAGATCACATCAGCGGCCTTGTTGAATAAAGAGCCCTTTGGTGAAATTGCAATGACTTACATAATATGTCGGAAATGTTTTACCATTGCAGCATTTTACAACCCACAGTTCATAATTAACATCATTATACCATACGTTCCCTTAAAATAGACCACTTTTAAGCATATTTATGATGACAACAACAACAATAATAAAATATTCTGTAGGGGTAAAAGCTTGATTTCCCAAGCTCTAAGATAAAAAGAAAAAAGAAAAAGAAAACTAATAGATTATGGCTATGGAAAAAGTACAGTATGACTTTAGAATACCCACATATCAACTCAGCACGAAAACAGGGAGTGACAAAAGAGGAAAGGGATGTAATTTCCATATGAATGACTCTCAGGCTGTAATTTCAGAAACCAAATCTTTCGACATTTGAAAGTACACTGATAAGTGCCTTTGTGATAATGGCTGAAACATGTTCAGCCCACTCTATTTAGCCCTCTGCCGCACTTTCATAACTACAAGAGCGTTATCCCTCGTGCTGTGCGGCTGTGAATTGTTTTTGCACGGCCATGGTGGAACACAAATTCATGATATGCATGCTTAATATCATGTTAGCATCATTGTAATTGCACAATGAAGATAATTGTTTGTTTAAACTATGTAAATGTGATATGCAGTGTGTGAAAACAGCACATCATTTTAGTCGCATTTTCTTATCGATAAATCTCCCAGAGAGTCAATTAACAGAGCGCTGGACTAAAATGTCTTTGTCTTACCGGCTAAAAAGTGTGATGGCTGTGTGCGGTCTGTGCCACGAGAACCCCGGTTGCCAGGCAATAGATGAAGACGCAGAGATATGCATCCATTTATGTCGAGAGATGTTTATTAAATTTGAAAGAAGATAATGGAAGTGGTGAATGGAATGAAAGATAACGACGTGGGAGAAAAAGGAAGCAGAAAGTACAACTGCCACTCATTTGCTGGAGGATTAATTGACACAGAAAACGGCAAGTAGAGACTTCAGAGAGATGTATGTACAGCAAGTTGCTAACAGCTGGGTTATACTGAAAATCGTTTTTTCCTCATAAAAACTTATTTCTTCCTGTTTTATTTATAGAAACTAATACTTAACGACTATATATATTGAATTCAAAGGTTTTCCTTATCAATACACAATTAAAAAACTAAATGGAAAAGCCATCTGTCACAAAATTAGCACCCTTACAGTAATTAAGAGGGTAAGTAGCAGTCAGGCACTGCAAAACAAATACTGATCATCAACAAGTGTGAGCCTCTCCAAAAGCAGAAGTTTTGGCAGTTTGCTGGTGTCTTGGTCAGTTGCTCATGTGTCAGTCCAGCTTTGGATGACACTTCAGCCATCCATGAACTGTGTCTGTGTTTTGTGTCTCCGTTTCATGCCTGTACTTTCCTATCAATGAACTCATGTCTCCACCCCCTTGTATGTTGCTATAGTTGTTGATTCAATCAACACCCACTGACCTAATTCTTATGTGTATTTAAGTGTCAGTTGTCTGTTTGTGAATTCGCTCATCAATGTTGGATGTACAGTACCTGTGTTTTTCCCCGTTGTCAAGCCATTCATGTCTCTCCGTGTTTCCTTGTGTTTCGTTGTTTGGATTTCCCATTGCTGACTCAAGCTACCCACACTGGATTATTCTCTTCTCTCAGCCTCCGATGCTCCTGCTTGCCGTTTTTTGACTCTGCTTGTTTCGACGATGTTTTGACTCTGTGTGTTGATTAATAAATGCTTGCAAATGGATCCACACGTTTCACTCGTGACAGCTGGTCTGGAGCTTGCAGGTGTGTGTTAACATAATGCTTATGAGGTACGACATCAGCAATGATCTTAGAGAAGCAATTGTTGCCACCAGCAATCTGGGAAGCAACAATTTGAAGTCCATCGTTTTACAGTGAGGAAATTTAATCACAAGGGATGACATTCAAGAAAAACACAGATTCTCCAAGGAGCAGATATCCCGACAAATTTACCCCAAGTTTAGACCATGTAATGCTCAGAGAAATGGCAGACAGAACTTCACTCCAGGCTCCACAGGCCTCAGCTAACATGTTAAATGATGAAATTCATGGCAGTAGTTAGAAAAATATGGGACAGGTATGGTATTTTTTGAAGACTTACTAGACGAAAGCTTCTTTTAAAAAAAAGGATGGCAGTTCAGGTTGGCAAAGTTGCTTTTGAACAAACCAGAAAAAAGTCTTCTAGGACAATGACTTTTGAACAGATGAGACCAAAGTGAAGATGTTTTCAAACTGAAAACTAGCAAGTTTATCAGTGCCAAAACACCCCACACCAAAAGTCACACACCCTGGTGGAGGGCTGTTGATTTGGGGCTTGTTTTGTAGTCACGGGATCTGGGCACCTTGTAGTCATTGAGTTGACTATGAACTCCTCTTTACAGCAAAGTCCACTAAAGGAGGTAGAGCTTTTTCACATTTGGCTCCCAAACTCTGGAACAGCCTTCCTGATAACGTTTGGTGTTCAGACACACTCTCTCTGTTTAAATCTAGATTAAAGTCACATCTTTTTAGCCAAGCATTCGAATAACGCATCTCAACTTTTCCTGCAGTTATATCTGTCTATATCTAATGTTCCTTGTCTGTTCGATTACGTCATTAATTGATCTTTACCTCACATCTATGCCATATATACATGTACAAGCTACTACTACATATACTGTAAAACTGTACGGTAAACTATACTGTTATTACTTTGATGTTAAGCTGCTTTGCAATGATATGTATTGTGAAAAGCGCTATACAAATAAACTTGAATTGAATTAAATTGATGTCCCACATATGGCTTTGGGATCGTGGTCCCCAGTTTCTAAGCTACTTGAAATGAATGACTTTCCATCGGCGGCCAAATTAAATGAATCAATCCAAATGCACAAGCATAAACACGAAAACAGATGGACATCAGATACATTTCTCACATTAAAGGCCCGCTGAGTAAATCTGTAATGATTCATAATGAAAGAACCCTACACATGGGAGGCTGCTCCAGAGACACTACATTAGGATGGCAATTATTAAGTACTGCATTAAAACAGGGCATGTGTGTGCGGTGTGTATGTGTGTGTGTGCATGCATTAAATCAGACACATCCACGCCTCGGTATCTAACAAATATTGTGACATTCTCCGCCTATGATCAGCAGAGTGAGACTTGATATAATTAAAAGTCAGTGTCACATTTCCTGTGAGACACAGAATGCTTCCTCTCAATGGCTGATGCCTCTCTCTGTTGCATTGTGTTGATGAAGGTTATACAGTTAATATTGTATGTATTTGCTTTCCTTAAAAACAGCTCATTTACGCATTATATTAAGAGTGTTCTTTGAGATTATTATCCTTAAGCATTTTCAAATTAGTTTACAATTCATTATTTCAGTTCGTTTTTTAATACATTTTCATCTTCTGAAAAGTCTGCTAGTTGAGATGACATTGAAAAATATTGTTATATTGTAAGTTAGATGCAAATCTGAATCTTAGAAAACTTGGCAACTAAAAGAAATAGCTTTAAAATACTCAAATTACTACTACAATTTTTTTTTTTTAAACATTTAAGCAAACTAGAAAGATCAAGAAATCTTTAAAAAAATGATAAATCACATGATATTAGGGATGTAACGGTTCACAAAAATCATGGTTCAGTTCGATACGATACAGTGGTGTCACGGTTCGGTATTTTTTCGATACAGCAAAAATACAATAAAAAAAGAGAATTTCTTTGATTTTTTTGCCACATTTTTATTTATTAAAGCTAACACTATACTTCACATAACTTCTGGGGTTTCTTCTTAGCAGCTAATAAAGAAGTGTTTTGGAAAGTTCAGCCTTGGATGGTATTTATTGATTGATTAAAACTTAATAAAAAGTAGATTTGAGTGTTCGTAGACCGTGCGCACCATCCACTGACATCCAGGGCGCCGTTTCTTCCTGCGGGACAATCCACGTGAGGGGAGAGATCCACAATTTAATTTCGTGGTGTATGTGTCACCAAAGGCTTAGGTGTCGTTCACATGCAACGCGTTTTGCGCGCACAACCTCTTCATTTTCAACAGAGCCGCGGAGTTTAAAATCCAAAGCAGAAATGATTTTGTAACTGACAGTGCTTTCATGGTTGCCTGGTAACAGCAGATGCTACAGACGCGCGAGCGCGAAGCGCTTTAAAATTGGTGGAGGAAGCGACGTACCTCGCGTTTTCCACTCGTTTTTAGACGCTTCGTGAACGTACCCTTATGTTACATTTAACGCTAAAGTATCGTTGACGCCAATACAAACATTATTTTAGTGAGTTAGAGCAGAAAGATGCAGCTCTGGTTAAACAACTGGATGTTGGGTTGAAATGGCAAAGGGAAATGCCTAACGTTACCTGAACGCCGCGGGTGATAGTTTGTAATGGGTGTGTTTCTGGTTCTCGTCTGTTTGGGGGTGGGAGGAGCAGACGCGGGTTCCCTGTCCCGTCGTTTGCGCTGCCTTGTTGAGTGTAGCACTGAAAACATTATATTTTACAGTTTATTCTCTTTTTTTTTTTTTTCTGAATCGTTCGGTTCGTATACATACTGAACCGAAAGCCTCGTAACGAACGGTTCAAATCGATACGACGTATCGTTACACCACTTGTTGTAACACTATAAATGTATTTCTACTGACACTACTGAAACTTTAAGTTTAATGTGGCTTTGTTGAATAAAAGTATTACTGATCCCAAACATTTGGTAGTATGTATAATGAATTAGTGAGCATAACAAAGAAAGTTGTTTTTGAGCGGTTTCCTTCACGGCTTTTTGTGGATTTTTTGTTTAAGTAGAAAAGAAGCTAAGAAGGTTTACTGATTTGAGGAGCTTTTATAAATCTATCATCATTATAATGATCAGTGGAAAGTCCGGGGAGGGACGTGGATGATAGAAAGGACTGTTCTTTCAGCCAGAGGTTTTGCTGAAACAATGCTGTCATCTCAGCACAGTACAGCTACACATGGCGGGCATGTGGTGTCCATGTCAACACGATCAGAATGAAAGAGAGAGCAAGCGAGAAAACACAAACAAAAAGGAAGTTCTGGCCTCTGTCAGATTGTGAATGGCCAGGGGTTTTCCAAAAAATGGTACTCTGCTCGTTTGGGTTTGACTGTCACTTATTAGTGTCAGCGACTTCCCCTTTGAGTTTCGGGCGGTTATTGGTAGCTCAAAAATTGTTGGCAAACTTGAGTAACAAGATAAATGGAAACGATCAGACATAGTCTCGTGTGAGGCTAAATTTTGCTCTCTCAACACGTCTTTTGTTTGAAAACACTTTAGATGCTTAATGTGTTTTTGTGTACTAAAAGTCATGTTGTAATTGGTTGTGAAGACTAGGTCCGAATGGCATATGAACTGTTTCTGTTAACCACACGGTATCAGTTCCCTTTATTATTGGATTATTTTTTTCTGATGAAACCGCATGACATTGTTTGCCAATAAAAGAAATGCACCATCCGTCTTTTAAAAATGAACCATTAAGCTATTCTACCATTACCAAAGTAGTAACTTTAGAAAAACTAGACAAAAGTGAAAATGCGAAAAGTGGATGACCATCATTTGTAAACGCAATACAATGATGTCATCCATCGTAACATGAGAGTGTTTTATGCGAGCGTTCATGTGGAAGGAGTAATCAAACTCTCAACCTCACATTTGTCAGCTCTCAATATATCGCAGTCCATTCTTAATGTTTAATGCATATATTGATTTCTCTGCTCATTGCAGAAATTATATAATGAACTCTACTGTAAAGAATGCAGAGAGAGATGGGAGATAACACCTGCTCATTGAATTTCTGTCAAGCCAGTGAGAAATACATTTCTACTGAGACTTGTCTCACTGAGTCCCATCTGGGCCGATATCTTAATTATACAGAGAGAGATAGAGAAACACTCAAGCGTTTTTCTTATGCTGCCTGATCTTCTCCTGAGATCACCCTGGATCAATAGATCCATCATTGCTTTTTCAATAAGAGATGTGGCTCATTGCAGTTTAGCAGAACTGACGTGAGATTATGCTGAAACAATGGACTGAGCTAAGTGATTTAGACCGGCGATGACTTGCACTATTTAGCTGGAAGAGACACTGTGTCTCCAAACACTGTCTATCGCATCGCACTGGAAGTCTCTGATGTGTGTGGACATGCGTATGTTATGTTACACATGTTCTATGTTATCATTAGCCCCCGCCTCAGTTTCTTTTCTATCAGCAGGAGAAGGGAGGAAAAGAGGAGGGAGAAAAGGCAATTTCCTGGGTAGGTTTAGAGTGTTTGCCCTGCTGCTTCTGTCCTCACCGATGGAGTACACACTAAAATACACACTGCTTTTCATTCAATACCTCAGCGGCCATACCTCAGCCTGTAAAGAGGACGTTCTAACTTCTTCCAACAGCGTACCGGAGCACAAGCTTCCAAATTCATGTTTTATATAAGAGTCTGAGCTGCTGTTTACTGGCACTTACAGTCCAGCCATGTATCCAGCTACAAAAACATCCTAAAACTCTGACAAACGTTCCTCTTATAAATGTTTAGACTTCAAACATTTAGAAAAAAAGAGAGGTAAAACTTTCTAACAAGACTGGATATGTTAACATTAGTTGTCACAATAGCTACAAACTAAAAAAAAAAAGACAATACTTTGATAGAACTTAGTAATCTTGATTAATCTTTTTTTTTTTTAAGAATTCTTTTATGTTCACCAAGGCTGCATCAACTGGATCAAATAAAACAGTAAAAACAAAAATAAAATTTGTATTATATTTTTTGTAAACTGTTGTCTATGTTTTTTAATGATTCTTTATGAATAGAAAATTATAGAAATTAGATATTAGAATATTAGAAAATTATATTTATTTAATGCATCCTTGCTGAATAAATTAATTCGTTTTTTTTAATCTTACTGACTCTAAACTTTTGAACAGTGCTTTATTTAAAAATTAACATTTACTGAAATATATACATATATATATATATATATAAACCTTAATTTAAATAGTTCCTTATACCATACTTATATGTTGTGATATGCTAGAAAGAAAGAGAAAGCAAAAGAGAGCTATATAAAAGAGTGAAAGAAAAAAGTAAAAATAAAAAACAAAAGACAAAGAAAGAGAAAAAGAGAGCAAAAATGCAAAAGAAAAAAGCAACAAATATAGGAAAGAGAAACTAAGAAAGAGCAAAACATCAAAAAAAGAGAAAGAGGTGGAAGAAGAAAAGAGCGAAGAGGTGGAGAAAAACATCTCTGTAAAGGCTGTGTTGAGCGCAGCCCTCAGTCAGTCCAAATCATGAATGGAGATTCCGTTTTCTCTTAATGTGCTGCCTCAGCCAGTCCCTCACAACCAGCCCATTCATAAAAAATGTGGGGCTTAAATGTGCGCGTGTGTCGGTGTGTGTGTACGCGTGTGGCTCGTTCCACTGCAAAAAGTTTGTGAAAGAGGAAAGCCTGGCCCCCTCTACGGGATAGAATGACTGGTTTCTGTACATTTTTGGCACTCTTGAGGATGTTTTTGCAGACTTTGTTGCATAGCAGCTGTATTTTGGAAAGTTGAGAGCTGTAGAGCTGCATATTTTGTTTGAGGAGGGGCGAGGGGGTGAACACGACAGCACGATCCAGTGATATATCAGACACGTCGAGAGAGCTAGCGGAAGTGCAAACAGACTTGAGACTGTAAATTCTGAAATCCCTTTGCACATCTCTTGTGTTTTCATCTCTCCTGCTCTTTTTTTCTTTCTATTCTGGAACTGGATTTATAGCCACAACTTCCTATATAATTACAACAATGCACAAAACCAAACAAAGGCTCACACAACACAGCATTTGCAGGATTAACTCACATCTTGGAACACTCAGCATTGAGACAGAGAGAACGGGAGAGAAAAGGCAGCCTAAATTATCACATTTTAGTACAGTTGGAGGGGAAACAGGATGGGGGTGGGGTTAAAACCTCCATTCAGAAAACGGAACCATGAGGGTGGAGTTAGTTCTGCTCTTGGGCATTTTCATGAATGGGAGAAAGAATCCTGTTCTTTGAGTGCCATTAAAAACAAGACTAAATCTCCAAGTACTAATCAATCCTGTAAAGAGATTTTAAAAAACAAACGTTTTTAAACGATAATAAAAGTCCAGTTTTAATTTCTCACAATTTAGGGGAAGTTTTGCATTTGCTTTGTGATCTCTTGTTCTGATTAATTACCTTTGGCTATTCATTTTCTACAGCACCGTCTAGTTTAAAGTCTAGAGGAGTGATTTTAAAGCAGGTTAATGATTCCCTGACTGGCTGGATAACTAGTCATCTTCACATTTATATCCCAAGTTCTGAATGACAGTTTATGTAGTTCCATCGCTAATAATGACAAACAGGTCACAGTTGCGCCAAATGGAGACTCTCAATGTGGAAAAACGAGAGGGACGGGGATAGATTTGCCAGATGTGCAGGTGTTGCACAACAGCATGTCCAGCACCTCCCCCATTTCTTTAATCTGGCATTCCGCTCCGTCCCGGAGTCTTAGACTCACGGTCGTGCCCAGACGGGAAACAACTTGACTGGCAAAACAACCGAGCACTTGACTCCATGTATCTTGTTTTCCCTCATGTGTTTACAGACAAAAGGCCAAGAGACAGTTATGAAACGTAACATGCTGGCACGATTCAGCAAAACATCTGACTCACCTGAATGTCATGATAATCGGAGTGAGTTTGAACCAACAGAGACGAGCCCGTGTTTGGATCTTAGCTGGTAGCATAGACTGACCCACACCATAAGGACCACAAACATGGGAGAATATGTTTATGTTTATAGCCGCCTTGTCAACTCCAGGCTTTTTCTCAATGAGTGCTCTCAATTCGTGAGTTATTACTCCATTACATCTAAATGAAAGGGCGGGTGCTGCTGTCAGTCAAAGCTTTGCTCCACTTAACTAATGTGACAGGCCTGTCATCCTGAAATCCCATCTCCTCTGTGAGTATTAGGAAAGGCTGTCAATGGCAAAGAGCACTGGTGATTGGTTACGTCCTGATGGGGTTAAGTAGACATGACCCTTTCTTGCCCCAGAGTTCATCTCCACTTCCTCCTCCTCATTGTTGCACAACAGACAAGAACAATATGTTATGGGGAGCATCTGTCACTAGAGGTCAGATCTAGAACGGTGTACTGTGGGGCTGTTTGCACACATGAGTTTACTACGCTCTGTCTTTTAGCAAGCCACGGCCCGGTTCATGTCACTGAAAAAAACAAGATCTATAACTCATTCTGTGAACTTTGCAACCCTTGAAAAAATTGTCACCATAACAGACCCGCCAACGTGGCGAAGGCTCAACCCAATATGTCGTGAATGGCTGCAACAAAAGGTTCAAGGGGAATTGTTTACAGAGTGCCTGCTACAAAGCCCGGCACGCCACTGACAGGAGACACGACAAAACAAGAAAAGCAGTTGAAAAGGTGGCCTTTGAGTTGCGCGGTACAGGAATTTGCTTTCCCATTTACACCTCTGTCAGACACAAAAAGGAAATCTTTGTGCTCAATGATCTTTTACCGGCTTCCTTAGCTGCTCAATTGAGTCTTTCAGGCACATGCAAATGGAGGTTGCTTTTTAGTATGAACATCCAAATACGTCAGTGTAAGTGTAGTAGGTCATGTATCGTGCGTTTCTGTTACGCCGAGCCTGAGAACGGGACTGTTCGTCTGAAAACCTCCACGCCTCAGCCTCCAGCGGTTTGTCAATCAGTCACTTTTTGGACTAATAATTGGAGGACAAGCCTACTTCCTCTTCTTTATCTTTTTGTTTTTGTCATCTTTCTCATCCTCTCAGGTTTCGTGTTTATTAATGTTCGTGCATAAGACGTAAATCAAAAGGAATGATGTACTTACAGTTCTCTGAGTGGAAGTCAGGAACAAACTGCTCATCGCTGTCAGGAACCTGAGCTGCAGAGACCACCAAAATGTTAAAATAAGCATATGTACTAAAAATATGTACTGATATATTCACATATATGACACGTGTATAACAAACTTTTAGGAAGTTCCTCTAACCAGGGAAGATATAGTTTTATCACAAAAGCAATTTTCAGATTCTAGTGTCCAGTTGCCAAATTTTTTTTAATGAATTAAAAAACGAAAAGTAAAATAATAAAAAAAAAAAGTTACATTTGCCAGGAGTCCCTTGAATGATAAATATGACACAATACTTTCTTTATTCTTATTTATTTATGGGGTCTCTCTCTGACCCCAAAAACACAATGAGGCATAAAATACATTTTATAGTTGTTTGGATTTATGTTTTTCTGTGTTTCCTTCTTTCTGCCCCTGCTGACTCAGAGATCAGACTCAAAAAATGTTTTGAAAACCAAGTCATTTTTCTTGAGCACACATAGTCTAAATGGACAGTGTGATTTGATGAAGGGATGGGCTGTCCATTAGCTTAGCCTGTGTCTCCCTTCATCATCCCAGTGAAACCTGAGTTACTGCATCTGGACAGCCTGTGACCTTCACCTCCACTTTTCCATGTGCCAGCACTTTTCCATGGGCAGCAGATCAATATCACCACTGAGTGTGTGTGTGCAGATATCTTGATTACTCCTGAATTCCATCAGATGAACAGTAGATGGGCTATTATTACACTTGTGTCAAAATTTGCTCTCTCTGTCTTTTTTGTAATTGTATTTTTGGATATTTTTTGCTTGTACCTTTGACTTTGTGTCAGCTTCACTCATATAAATATTGTAGATTTATTTTTTTATTCTTTTATTTTTTTTATCAATTATTGTAATTGATTGATAATATATGTATTTATTTATTTTTATTTAATTTATTTTAAATTTAAATTTTAAAAAAATATTTTTTAGAAAGAGCACCAGTTCTGGTTCAGACATGTTCGAGGGCATATTAGAGTGACCAAATTTGTATGTAAATTGTCAATTACATTACAAAAATCCTGATACCTAATTATAAACAATAAAAACAGTGTATAAAAAATTCACTCCAAATCTGAGAGAGCCACATGCGCATCCGGCACCTCCACACATCTGTATCATATACAGGCCTTATTTAAACATAATAAGGGGTGATCAATGTCAGTCCACAAGAAGTGATGTCCTCCCCCAACCCATCACCAACACTCTAGCTGGGTCGTGCTGATGGATTTACAGTCTTTCGAGCTGATGTAGCCAATTACCGCACTTATCCATAGTAAGCATGTTTCAAGAGAATAAGAAACGATTCAGAAGAGAGCAAATGTAGCAGCGTAGCATTAATACCAAATAACTCTTTTTGCGCACATAGAAAAAAAAAACTGCAGGACATTCTCAGACAGTGTTGGTCAGCTCTGCTTGGTGAAGTGCTCTGGAATTCATCACTTGCTTTGAAGCCTTTGAACGCTGGCTTTTAAGGTCATGCAATAAGTGTTTGAGAAGAGAAAGGGAGCAAGAGAAAGAATCGAGAAAATAACTAAGGGAAAGTATAGAAAAAGAGTGCATTTTAATGAGCCTCAGACCAAGAAATTATAGCTTTGATCTTTTTTTAAATATTAAACTATTGGCATGACTGTAAAATAAATGTTTCTGCCATTACGTGCAGTCATTTCTTAGGTGTTTATTGCCAAATTAAATGTGGATAGATTCCTTTCTGAGACTGTTTGTCTTTAAAGGTCACGCTGGGTGAAATCTACACAAAAACTAGCAATAGATATGTCTTACATACCGATTGCATAATAATGTACCGTAACAATCGATAATGTCCCATAAAGGGTATTAATAATAATATGTGGATTTGCTGACTTTGCTTTTTATGGATTTGTAAATTTGCAGACTGGTTCAATAACGAAATACGATTCCAAGGGCTGCCACTCAATACAGTTAAACAAAAAGCCTTGATCAGTCATTGTTTTAATGGTGATAAATAAAATAATATATTGAGTTGTCCTTGAATAAAGCAACTAAGATATCCATATTGATGACAATGACTTTGAATTTCATAGTTATGTAGATTATTTTCACACCAACATCTCAAAGCTCCATAAAATAGGCCTGGATTTAATGCAAATGCTATGTAAAGTGGTGAACTTTATATACAAAATAATAATAATAATACGTATATAATGATAATAATAATGGATTCAAACGAAGCAAAGAACCTAGGGTTATTCCCCTTTATCCACTGTTCTTTTGTTATTCCTGACATGCAATAGCTCTTAGTCATGCAGGCTTGTGTAGGACAGTAACACTTTTTCACTTGAGCATATTCTCTCTTTTTTAGCCAGTAGTCCATAAAAACAGAAACCAGAACAGCGGTAGAATTAAATCCATCTCTTTAACATTAATCTGGCACTTCCTGTGTGACGGAAACCGTACCGATGCCCCTTTGAGCATGCTCAAAGAAATTACATTAATTTCATAGATGCTGTTCTTATCCTGTTGCTATACTGTAATTATATTAGAGTCATTTAAGTTTTTTTCTTTTCTGCCCTGAGGAGGCCGAGTAAGGCTGTTTTCATGAGTCAAAGCTGAAGCCAATATTTGGCCCACCAGATCAAGCAATAAATCATTCAGACTTGTTTCATCTTTTTGGAAAAAGAGCACATGCGATTTTTAGACAGATAAAAAAAAACCCATATCAGTTTAAAGTGAATCCCTTAAGGTTTTTCGAGTTTCGAGGGTTGATTGAAGCCAACTCGATCTCTCGCAGTCTACATGCATACATACATACATACATTCATAGTCGCATTAGACTGTGTGTCTGTGGGAGTCCGTGTGTGTGTGTGTGTGTGTGTCTGCGTTTGTTTCAAGTCAGTGAGCTTCCAGGAACATCTCGTCAAGGGCTTTGAAATGCAAGTCAGCACAAGACCAAAGTTTGTCTGTGCGAGCATGGAGACATGTTTCCTTTTTCTTTGAGGGAACCTGAATGACTTTTTTTTTTTAGTTCGGAAGATCCTGGGAGGAGTCAGGAGGTCTGTCTTAAAATGTAAAGAATACTCACATGACTGGACAAGCTTTTCTATTAACAACTCCTGGCCTCCTTCTATGTTATATCTTAGTCTTTTAAGTGCAAAATCCCCGCAGCGGTGTCTGTTTTAACAATATGGCGAATTACTCATCATAACCACCTGATTATAAGCCATTGCTTCCGAAAAGAACAAAGAAAGGTTCACGGCCAGGAAAAACGAGGCGGCTTTTAAAGAGTAAGTGTGTGTGTGAGAGCAATAAAGTTATTTCTTGCTTTATTTGTTCTCTCAAACCACTTAAATCACTGTTCAAACTTCTCGTGCCTGCACTACTCCACCTGCGTACTTGTCGTGGAGTCAGGGATGGCTCTCTATTGTTTCTGGTTTATGGTCATAGCCTTCCCTGTGTTCTGACTGATGTGTGAAGTTCACAGTTTGACGCTGCATAATAATACCTGATAGTTCTGCTCTGAGGATGATGCAATTCATTAAGAACTTATTTTGACCATGCATTTTGAAATCCTTAAAATATCCCATTACCAACATCGAGGGATTCCTCTAAATGTCTTAACATGTAAATAAATCAAATACAAATGTTAAAATTAATATTTAAATAAAAAATAATGTTTACACTGTTATTGTTACTTCCCTACTTTATTAATCGAATTTAAGGCTCTTAGATGTTATCTGATGAAAATGCATCTTCTACTTGCCATATGTCATCTTAATTTCTGATAAAGCATAAGATAAAATTATGCATCAGCCTTATTTCTTATATAAGCTAGACATGGACAAAATGACTGTTTATAAATAATTTTTTTAAAACGCATTCATATCACTTTACAGCTTTTATATTTAAAATACATAAGGGTTTGCATTGGGACAGATGTATAATTCATTCAAAACAGCGGGGTTCCAGCCACACAGTCTTATTGAGAGCAGCCTTTGTGTTCTCCACACTCTGACATGTACACAGTAAATTGTTTCTGGCAGGGTTCATTTCAACTATTTGCCTCCTGACTGTCCAGCTTTGATGCTGTTTGTTTGCTCTGCCTGGGTGTACAGGCTTTAAGAGCCTTTGTCAGGACTTTCTAAATAAAATGTAACCAACAGCATTGTGCAATCAAGGGATTTTTGTACAAAAGCAACACATAATGGCACAACGACTGTCCTGATGTACAGTAAAAAAATCAGTTCTGGTCTTAAATACTGTATTAGACTATCACACCTATTCAGTTTCTAAAATGAAAACATGAATTATTTCTAACAGCTGCGTTGCCTTATTAAGCAAATAAGCCACCTTGGTCTGAATCTTTCTATTGTTTTGTTTTGTAAATCTCACCAAGCAGTGTGAACTTGCTATAGCATGTCCTCCTGTGACATTTCCTTGCTCACTGCCACTAGAGGGACATATTTATTGCAATATATACACACAATACATGCTTAGAAAAGGCGCATACCTTCGGTGAGCCACGTCTCCTGAAGTTGGCTTAAATCCTGAAAGAGATCTGAAAAGGAACGCAAATCATTATCACACTGATCCATCATTCCATGCAAGCTTCAAATATTTATTTCCTTTTTTGTTCATCTGTTTACCAGAAAAAAATGTTCTGACATTGGCTACAGTACGATTTTGGTAAAATAGCTTGTAAAATATGCCTTTTCCAAGATACTGAACTGAAAATATACAGTCGGTGTAGATAAAACAAGATGCAGTAATACAATTTTTAAACTTGCTTGCTACTTTACCTTCAGATTCCTGAGGGGGTAATTCGGTGTCCATGTATTTCCTTTTTGTCGCCATCAACAGTCTATTTAGGGGCCCATTTCCTTGCGACCTCTACAAAACAGAAACTACATTATGTAAGTTAAAAAAATAAATAAATACATACTCAAAGAGTTAGTGTATCTTCAGAACAACAAGGATGGATATTTATCTTAAACCCCACTATAAGCAACCTAAACCATTTTAAAATACAGATGATTTTTTACAATGCACTGTGACAAGGAACAAAAATCCAGGATAGGCTACTGTCAAGACTAAATACTTTTTGCCAAATAGGCTATAGTGTGCGATTATGCTCATTCATCAATAAAACTGAATTCACTGCATTGCTTCTTACAAAAGCAAATACTGCCAATTCAAGCATCCCGAAAAAGGGAAGTTTTGATTTCCTTTTAAGTAAGAATTCAGATTTGAGAAGCGTTTGCTGAAAGGATTCAACTTTACCTTTTGAGCCCAACGTCCAACACATGGAGAAAATAAACATTTAGTTATAAACTACTTGCGATAGTTTTACTTGCTTTCTACCCAAACCGAAAAGAGTTTTCAACGCAGCAGCGCTTGCTTAAAGCAAATCACATGCAACGACGGCAGAGAAACAGCACAACGTCCCCGCGTTTAAGCGCAACGAAGCTTTGAAGTGAATAAAGCCATACTCACATTTGCTAAAGTATAAGGCACTTGCTGATCCAGATATCCATCCATCTTATAATCCATGCCTTAACCGTTTGTGGTCATTTAGGCTGTGTTTTAATGAGATCCACGCAGACTGAGAGGGGAAGGAAGACGGACAGAGGCAGCAGCAGTAGTTTGTGAATGGAGCGCGAGAAGGCTGCATACGTAATGAGCTCCATTCACAAAACAACCACCCGCGTGCGTATAAACACACATTCTGCTCCCCGCTAAATCACAGTCTGGACAGCTCGAGACCTGTTCTTTGCTTCATTTGAGGGAAGACGCTATTGTCTAAATAGTTTGCAATGGATTAAGTGGGGTGAAAAAGTTTTAAACGTATATCTGACAACTAACTTGTGTATAGCCTATGCCACGTCCGCTATCAGATTATGCTAGTATAGTGAAAGAATTATATTCTTCATCATTGGCCAAAAGTGATCGAAATTAAAATTAAAATTTTATTGCTTTATATTAAGTTTTAGAGATGATATACAGTGTAAAAACGTATTTGTTTTAATTAATTTTATCATAAAAAAATTTAACCTCTAACTAGGATCACTGCATATTGCAATTTTTATAAGCTATTTCAGGCAGCAACAAAACTTTTTTTATTATTGTAACTATTATTATTATTTTCTTTTATATCTAAAAATTTAAATTGGAAATTGTGTATGTTTACAGATAAAACACAGATACAGCAGATAAAAAGAATGTCTTTTCCTTAATCATGCTGCTGACTTTAACTTGCTTTTCTTGCTGTCGGATGTTCGTTTTGTCGGAAGGATTTTGATTGGTGGATTTGCTCTTTCAAGAGCTCAGATTTCTTCTCTTTGTCCTTCCTTATGAATGAAACCTCTCTGCGCATTCCAACCAATCAAATTCAAGGTTTAAAAACCAAAGGCGGAGCTTACGTTCTTTTAGCCAATCGCGGCTTGAGAATCCCAAGGGCTTTCCCTAGTACGTTTCCAGTTGTTTTTCATTCACAAAAAAAGGGGAAAGTCGAGGAAGGAAAAATGCCATTCATAAAAACTTGCCCCAGCAGGAATGTTTTTATGGTTGTTTTCAGCGTTTGCTCTATTAACAACAGATACGGCTTGCGAAAACATCACGTGGTAGCTGCTGGGCTCGGGACAGCAGTGGATGGTTGCAATCTCAGAAGTGTAAAAATGAGTCTACGCTGGCAGCGAAAAGCGCGAACAGCGACACGTACTTTCCATTATAAACCAGAATAACCTGTGCAAAACAATGACGTTCTCTATTGCATTAAACTGCGCGTAAGCTGCGAGTTACTTACAGTATTATATTAATGTTTGGCCATTTCATGCGCTGTGCGCGGACATTTTGGAACAGCAGCACAGTGTATGTGGTCCTTCACAAAAACGTACCGGGCTAAGCACAATATCTAACGTTAGGCTAGTGTGCAAAACTATTAGCAGTGACTTAAACAACTTATGGCTTTATTAGTAAATGGTAAAGCGTACTTTGTGTGTGTGTGTGTGTGTGTGTGTGTGTGTGCTTTGTTTAGTTCAGGCCACTGCTGGTTTTAATTTCTGAAAGAAAAAAAGATATACATATATGTATGTATATATATATATATATATATATATGTATGTGTGTGTGT
>JAUCMU010000021.1:8653763-8663806 GCA_032275025.1 Enteromius treurensis | reverse complement strand
ATGTTACTGTTGTTTAATTTTGTACAATTTAGTTTTAATTAGTTGTTGCTAGATTGCACTGTATACTGTATCTCAGTTGACAAATACAGATTTCAGCATTATTAGTAATCTGTGTGTGCATTTTCCTTGATAACAAGCAAGTCAAACCACTTATATATCGCATCGCAATCGCACATTTTCCCCAAATCGTGCAGCCCTACTTTTTATTGTAACAAAGTCTCAGATTTAAAATTCTGTACGTTTTATTACTGTATTTAAACAATAAATGTAGCAGCTTACACAGAGAAATGGCTCATCATCTCCACTTAAACTAATTAAAGTGCACAAAATAAACATGAATGAACATCCTAAGAAAAAATAGTGTGACTTACTGAAATCCATGTCCTGTCTCATGTAATTGCTCAATCAGTGTCTCAGCCGCACATCAGTATAAAGACATCAATATAATGTCTTGTAAACGATGTCACATAGCTTCACTTTTACCTCATCATTTATATTATTAATAATTTTTACTGTTCTTCAACGTTTAATCAGTCAGGTTTTTTTGATAGACACTATTTAAATGTTCATTTAAAATACTATTGTTTTTATAAAAAAAATGTTTAACTGTTGTTTTTACTGATTTCCTATTTTTTTCTTACCAGAGAAATGCAGCTTTGGTGAACACCTTAAAAAATAAAAAACATCTGACTGCATCTTAAATTAAATGTTTTAAAACTGCATGTCATTATATCAGTTGGAGGTCAGGAAGGTCAGGATGATTGTGACCGTAGACAGATGAGGCGAGTGGAAGTGGGTTAAGCCACGTCAGCATGTCTTTCCACTTTACAACATAAGCTCAGCAGATCTCTGTGGGCACCTCATTCATACCAATTGCCACATTTCTGTAGCATCCATGTCAGTGTTTTATCCAAATTTTCTGTAAGTCGAAAATTTAATCATAGAACATATCTCTGTTGGTCTCACCTTGGATACTCATCAAAAAATATCATAAAGTAGGCTTTTGTTTGCGTAGTCACTTATTAGTTGTATGTGCAAATAATAATTCCGGTCTCAGTTCTTGTAATGAAAACAGGAAGCGATTTTTATTTATTTTTTGCTTTCAAGAATGATAAATGGAAACCACTTTAAATACGTTGTGCATGTTTACTTATCGTTCGGCCTTGAGAATGTTTATTGCAGACCAGAATCGTGCAACATTTATAAATTAGCTAGCTAGCAGTATATACCCTTTCATCAAAACATCGCTGTTCCCAAGGCAACTAAAAAGAGCATATTTAATTGTACAGGCATTTCCTTTGGCGCTCAGCTTTTATTACTGTTTACTGAGTGTTTAACTAAAGGCTGTTGTGGGCTGATACCCAATCTCAGGTCTTCCAGGTTAATTAAAAATAAAAAGGGTGACTACACTTATGCTTGATTACAAGTGAGGAAATGATTTGAACTCTGTTAAGTGTTTTGCAAAGCGTGTTTTATTAATAGAAATTCAATATAAGGCCTCTGTATTGACTTGGTGAGATCTTCTGCAAATGTGATGCAGTGTTAAATTTGTCTGGGAAAGTTGGACTTTATTAGACTAAATTAGATTCAGCTGATTTTTATTTATAATAAGAAATAGAGTTGATCATGACGTGAGTGTTTCAGAAATGTCTATTTTTTTGTTTTGTTTCGTACTGCAGACAGACAGAGATGGATGAGCTACAAGACGTTCAGCTGACTGAGATCAAGCCTCTGCTGACCTACAAGGTGAGATAAGAAACATCCAGCTCATGTGAAGACAAATGGTAGCGTACTTATACATGAACAAGCTATAGTGATGAAGTAATATTTTGGTCAGGTTTGCACGACTTTTGCTTAAACATTGCATGTTTTCTATACCCTAAAAGTAAAAAGGTTTTTTAATATACATTTTTAAAATAATACTATAGTCATTAAATGATGGAAGTTGCGATTTGGTAATATAAAATTTGTTTTTATTCTATTGTTAAAAGTACTGAAACGAGTATAATCGAAACATCACACATATGTTTTGAAACCCTGCATAAATATATAGACAAAATTGTATTTATTTATAATTTTTCAGATTTGTACTTGCCTTGCCAATATTTGTTGGTAAAATTCTTTTATAAAATAATAATAATACTTGTATTTATATTTATATATTATTTATTAATTATAATAAATATCTAAAGAAATGTGGTTTTGTGTTTAAATATTACTGATTTTTTTTTTTTTTTTTTAAACTGACCAATTCTTAACCAAAGAATAATAGTTACAAATCATACAGCTATAACTCTACTTTGGAATGTAATTTCCAACCCAATCTTTAGATATTAAAAAAACAGTTGTTATAAATTTTATGTGCTTTAGATATTTAGTTTAAATCAGCATAATTAGCTGCCAGACCTTGAGTTGTTGCTGATGTATATGCCAATGCATGAATGAGGAGCAATAAAAAAAAAGCCTATAGACACAACCGAGGTCATCAGTAGTTACGCAGTGTAATCCATAGTGATGCTCACGCACACGTCAAGTTCTACATCTATGCCACGTCTTCCCTCCATGTCTCTTCGTGTTTGAGATCTGTGAGTTTCTGTACCCGAAGTTCCACTCTATCCCTGTGTCTGTGTTTACTTCATCGAACTGAATAATTCATGTGGGAGTTACTGTAGCAAGAGAAAATGAACGGAGATGGAAGAGAGGTGGATGGAGTGGAATATTAGTGAAATGGTTTTTAAGAGCGAGAGGAAAAGTGGAAAAACAAAGCTGAAAAAAGATAAGATGGGTCGGTTTGGGGTGCAAAGAAATACTGCACAATTAAAGGTATTTCTGTCTTCTCCAGAGCTGTTATTATTCCTCCTGCAGCCCCTGTTGGCAGGAATTTGCATCAAGGAATCCGCAGGGTTTGTCAGTTTAAATCTTGCCGTTCTTCTTTGCCACACAGCATATATCAGAAACACTAAAAATAGAAATGTAAATGCCATACACCCATTAGCGTCGAGCAAGGCCGCCAGTATAATTTACAAGGCGTTTTATGGGTGGCTTCCACTCCCTTAATGAATGGGCTAAAGCTTAGAACAGACTGGGTTTTCAGACAGAGGCGCCTCAAAAGAGATTTAAAACATAACACTAATAATAAAATGTTAAAATGCACCAAATTTGACATGTTACTGTTTCTTTAAAATAACGGTTGGATATTATTTTTTATCGAATTTTGTAATTTTGTTTTGTTTATTTATGTGTGTGTGTGTGTGTGTGTGTATGTGTGTATATATATATGTGTATATATATATATATATATATATATATATATATATATAATATATATATGTGTATATATATATATATGTATATATGTATGTGTATATATATATATATATATATATATATATGTATGTGTGTGTGTATATATATATATATATATACATATATATATATATACACACACATATATATATATTATTAAATAGCCTATGTTTTGTACATACTGTTGTGTATCTAAGAGTTTTTCTTATTAAATTAATTGGCCAAAATGTGGTTTACAACCATGTACCACTTACAGCTGCCTTTGTCTTTTTCCAGCTCTGTGTAAGGCAGCTCTCTGAACCTGAACTGCTGGTCACAGAACCTAGACTGTGTGTGTTTTCAGTTAGTGCCAGTCATCCATGTGATGTGAGAGATGAATGAGAAATATAAGGAGCCTAGAACGGTTGTTCCCCTGCACACACACAAAAACACTCCACCCCATTGAAGAACAAGCCCTCCATTCTTTCTCAGCTCCTTGTCAGGGCGATGTTTACTCATATATGTATGCCTTTGATTAAAAAGAGATTTCCCGAAGGTAACTTGTAACTTAAGTTTCGTAATCAAAACACTGCTAAGAAAGGATATTCTTCAAACAAAATATATAGCACATGAATCGCCTTGTTGAGATATTCATTATGCTCTTGTTGGGACTAAAAATATCGTTTTTATTGTATAATACATTTTATTTAGTATACTAATACTTATTGTTTTTCAATAATATATTTTTTATTTAAAAGTATACATATACATATATAAAATATAAAAAATAATAATAAATAGCTTACACTGAGTCACTCTGTACTTTGACCCCCTGTTGGGTTTTCCATTATCTCCTTTGCCAGGGCTGAGCCATGTGTTCAAACCATGAAACGTATGCTCACATTTTTCCTGCCAAAAGTAATTTTTTTACATTACCAATGTCTCATATTTTACAAGTTCTAGAATATACATAAAAATGTGTGTATGTACATATATATTTAAGCATGCATGATACACTCTATGAGACAAAATCCCACTTTCCAGATCTTAGACAGTAATATGGCTATTGGTGTCCAGTGGGGCTTGTAGCATTTAGAGTAAACAGGAAGTTAAGTGTGTGCATAGGCAGGCGCTTGGTAAGGTGCTGACCCTGGGATGTTTACAGTGCACAGAGGGTGCGAGGAAGGGCAGCTCGCCGGGCTGGGCCATGTCAACTGGAAGAAGATTCCCAGTGCAAACAGCACCGTGTGAAAGTCGGGAACAGGGGTGGGGGACAAACTTTTTCTTCGATCCTCTACTAAATAGTATGACTAAAAATAATCCCTACAGACGTGCTGGCCGCTGACTTATCTGATATCCTTTCTATGCCACGTTGCCAAATTTGGAGCCGGGCTGGTTTGTATCCTGTACAGCAGAAACCAAGGCGCCTGTGTGCATATCCTCTGATTTCCTTCAAGCCATTTAAGTTTAATTTTAACCCTGTTTCTATTTGGGATTGCCCACATCATCGTGGATACTTGAAATAATAATTGAGGCTGTAAAAGCTGCGTTCACCTTGAGCATATTTGGGTTTGTAGACATTGTAGATGCCTGGAACATTTGTTTATTGTGGCTGTAAAAATTTAGAAGCACCTCATCCATGAAAATAGCAGATATGAATGCTAGCATGGAGGAGAAAAGAAGCAGATCATGCTGTCTGTTGCTCTGCGGTCTGGTGTAAATCATAATGTGGTGTGATGGCAGACGCTGTGCCAGATTTACACTCTCTGGCACCCGGTCATTGTGTCACACCGTCTTTGCCTGCTGCTCTGCACCAGCTCACATTAAATGATTTCTTTCTAGCCACAGCGGCATTCTCAACACTGGGGCACTACAAAATGAGACACAGGCGAGGATTTATATTTGTACAGAGTTGAAAAACAATCTGTGAGATTTACAAAAAAAGCTGGCTTTAAAAAAGTAGTCCTAGACTATCTGAGCTTTTTCAGTTGAAAGAAACTTACATTGACTGATCTTAAAAAATGTTGGAGCCTTTGTTTTGGCAAAAATTGCACACCAGTAATGCTTTTTTCTAAGGCATGGTTATAAAAATTGCAAGAAATTGTAGAGAATTGCAAAAGAAAAAATGAAATTAACTTAAAATTGCAAGAATTTTTTTTTTTTTTTTACTATTTTGTGGCAGAAGCAAGGTTCAATACACGAAATAATGCATCAAATATTAATTCAACAGCATGTGTTGCTCAGCATGTGTTTCCGTTTAAAATTTCTCAAAGATAGTGTAAAAACGCTCATTTTACCCTGTCAAAAACATCTCTTTTGAAATCCCTCTGTTCTGTTTACTTCCCCTTTAAATCTTCACGAGCTCCGCTGACCCCGCCCCTCTTTTCCAAGGCACTCTCGGAGGATTTTTTTAACCATATTCATAGTGAAACTTACTAATCACAAAATTATTAGGAAAGGCGATTTGCAACGATTCATTAAAAGACATAATACTCACTGCTTCTGTAGGTAAGGCTGGATCATGAATGATTAGCACGAACATAAACACATTTCTGTTGATCAAGGGCACGTTTCAGCACCAAACCTGTCTTCAGTCACTCAGATGTGGGGAGCAAATGACTAACGTTACTGCTATGTTCATTAATACATTTAACAACAAAACACCTCAATCGCTTAGGAGTCTTGCTTGTCTCTGAGTCTCGTTCTGATGACGGCTCACTCAGGGCTAAGACATCAGTTCAGTCCAGTGTTGCCAACTTTTTTCAATCAAAGTAGCTAAATCCAGCTTGAAAAGTCACTAGATGACGTCATACGTCAATTTGCATATTCATTACGTCAGTGCATCATATTATCTTGCTTCTCTGTAGCCACATAATGTATTTGAATGCAGCCAAATTCTCAATATAACTGTTTTCATTGATATATTTAATGGTTTCTGTTGTCATTATTAGGCCTACTAACTAGCCGTTGTCTGATGAAATCAAATACACATAAAATACAGACAATGGCTATGCTATGAATTTGGCTATATTTGCATGTAAATAGAGTTAGAAGCAACATAATACATATTTTAACTGAAAGCCCTGCTCCTTTCAGTCTCTCGCTGAGCAGAACAGATGCACCGACATGCATTTGAGAATGGCTTGATTTCAGAATGGGCGACTTATGTGTCTTTTAATTTCATAAAAATACTAGTGGATCTTTATCATTGTAGGGTGGTTGTGTACACACACTCACAACACACATTTCAGTCCAAACAGCTTGTAAAAGTGCATGTACCACCATATGACCCCTTTTATCTACAGTACATAACTCATATTCAAGAAACATTTATTCAAAAATCTCTGAGAATGTTATTTTTCAGTCTATTTTGAGAGCATAAGTTAACAGATTTTTACCAGAGAACATCTACAGCAATCATTTTTTACATTTGTCTTTGCTTCTAAACGTTTGAGTATCATTGTATCACTGTGGATGTATTTTAAGTGTGCCTCTGTCTACGTTTTTGTAGGTCTGATGGACATTTATGTGTGCTTAGACACCAGTCCTCGCCTTTTATTCATTCCTGCTCAGTGTTTGGTCGTTGCCAGGATGCCTGCCTATGTCAGACTAGGCAGGAAATGCCTCTGCTGGCATCTGAGCAGGCATACTCGGCTCGATCCAAGCATGGCCCAAGCACCTGCAGCCTCAGTCTCCTGCCTCAGACAGAGGCCTGCTTGTTTGTCAACAGGCCCTGTCCCTGTTAAAGTCAGGGTCTCTCCGTAAGCTCAGTGCCATAGAGGATCAATCAGACTGGCACAATAGGCCTGTCCTCCAGCGAGATCTTTCTGATGCCCACACAGCTGCACCAGCCCAGCTGAATGTATACATCGCACAATGACCTTTCCCTCTCATTCCCTCTGACAGCTTTTCTCTGGCTGCCAGCAGCACATCAGGAGTCCGTGGAGAAGACCGTTTTGTGTGTGTGTGTGTGTGTTCTAAATCTGGTGGGATTGGGGCAGCGTGAAGACACAGAGGAGTGTTGTTAGCGTCTCTGACAATGTGGCTTTTGTTTACATGCTCAATTGTTGGTTCAGCCAACTAGCTGACATTTCCATTTATATCCCATTTTCCAGGCCATTTCCATGCTAATTTAAGGACAAAACAAAATCACATGTACATCAGCAATAGTGATCCACTTGTGTCTGGGCCACAGAAGAAGCCGCGGGGGTAGGAGGAATATCAAAGTCTTAAAAACTGCCATGCTGAAGCAACTCATAGTTTCTGACTGTGTTAAAAAATTTATAATATAATATGTCATATTATCAATATGTCTGTTATGCTGTCAGTCTCTAGGCAACCTTTCTTACTCCTAAGCAATATTCAACAATAGGTCCAAAGACCCTGTGACTTTTACAGTTGCATTGTTAAAAACAAAATCTCTTTATTGACATCTATGAAGAACATTTAACATCTGTGGAAACTTTTCATTGCCCAAAATCCTCTTTATTGTGGAAAAAGGGTTTTTAGAATGCTGAAAAAAAAGTATTCTTTTAAGGACTGTTCATTGAAACTTTCTATTTGGTGCCCAAAATCGTCTTTCGGAATGATTTTAATGATTTCATGATTTAAATCATTATTAATGAATATGTGTGTGATTTACTGGATGAGGACTTTTACCCACAATTTGTTACTGACATAACAAAACAAAAAAAGCATATCCATTGTTAAGAAGCCTGTGGAAATTAATTAAAATAAGAAATGCTTAATATTTTGGCTTATTTTAAACCAAGTCAAAAAGTCACCTTAGAAGTTTGCTGAGGCCCCATGGTTGAGAAGCACTGAACTCAGTGGCCATACTGACTCCATGAAGTGTGCTTATTTTGCTCAAATAGTGCAAAAGAGCAAGTTTTTTTCTGGCTGGTTCATCAAATGCTAATAACAAGCACAAACAAACAGGTTACTGGCTCTTTTAACTAGTTATTCGTGTGCTGATTTATCACATTCTGTCTTTTTATAGTCATAAAGTTAAGATTTGTTACGGGTATAAAGGAATAAATGATGGTCTGAGCTTTACATGTGGTCTGTGAATGAGATGTTAAGTGGGCCGCTGGAGTTTTGGCTCTGTTTGTAATCACTGAATAGCAATTTTCATCCATATTCTTTTTTTTCTCCACGTTGAGTTTTCTAAAGGGATTACTGTAAAGTCAGTTCGATTTTGAGTTGCAATTAGTCTGCCTTCGTACAAACAGAGCAATATAAACAATGTCTCCAGATTTTCCTCTAAATGAACACAAGCCCATTTGGGAGTGCAAACAAAAAGGTTTGAGTGTTTAGTTTAGGCTTATCCGGTTTTGTGTTGCCTGATAACATTCAGCTTGACCACAGATGTATAACTTGACACCATCTCACAGCTGAGATAATATGTGTTTCAGTGGGTTTCATTCAGTTTATAATTTATATCTCATAGTATTTATGTTCATATATGAAATGCATGCATCAGACTCAGCGTTGTTATTGAATTATTGAGTCCTAAAAATACTTGTGTATATCCTAATCCAATGTGTACTTGTTTTAAGGAGCTGGCATGAACTTTCTCCAAACCCTGTCAATCACAACAAAGGACATGCATGTGAGGAATGGTGTGAACATTTTACTATGTTAAACGCAGGCTTGCCTTGAGCTCTGGTCATGAAAGGCAGCTGGGATGGCACGTGGGATCTGTGCTCTAATACAGTGGCTTTTGTTTATGGGAGGCATTCAAGGCTAAAAATGCCTCCATATTTCTTGCAGGCAGCCCTCTGTAACAAAATGTGTCCACATAGAGATGGCTCACACTCTCTGCAGAAACAGGTGACAGGTCAGTGTTTGACAGGAAAGAGTGATACATTTTAGATTTAAATCAACCAAGAAGTGAACTTAGAAATAATGCAACCACACTATAAAAATGCTTGGTTAAATACAACCAATTGTTTTGATACTGTTTTGTTTAACTCAACTACTGTTAAAAAATGGCTGGCTTAAAATAACTCCAAAATAGGCTGTAAATTTAAAAATAGTAGCTATTATAATTAATAGATGCATTAGCGTTCAAAAGGTGATTAAAAAAAAAAAAAGAGGTACATATTATAAATATTTATAAGAATTATAAGAAATTTGCACTTAATGATCTAAAACAGTGTTGCCAACTTTTTTAGATTTAGCGACTTTTCAGACCCCATTTTTCCAAAAAAGCGATTAGCGACAAATCTAGCGACTTCTTGGACAAACCTTAGCAAGTCTCTGGTAGTGCCGCGCACGCGCGAGGTCTTGTTTTCACAGCGCGCGCACCCCCCTCTCTGGTCTGTTCTGTTCAGCGCGCGGCTGTGAGGGGCAGAGCTTTCAGTGAAAATAGATATTATGTTGCTGCTAACTCTAATTTACTCCTAAATATAGCCCAAATCACAGCATAGCCATTGTCTATATCTTATGTGTATTTCAATTAATCAGAAAACGGCTTGATTTTAAAATCAGGATAGCTTATTCGAACAGCTGTTCTGTTATTCGAACAGAACAGCTTATTCGAGTATAAGACTGAAATTGGGTCAGCTTGATCTGGATATTTCTCTCAGATTATTATCAACAATCAAAGAAACCCTAAACAACTGTTTCACTCTATCAATAGGTTGCTTAAAAAGCCCAGCCTTTCTAATATTCCTGTTTCCCACCTTTGTAATAGGTTTTTGGAGTTTTTTAGCACAAAAACTCATGACATACGCAACCATATTATCACTACTACT
>JAUCMU010000021.1:8610316-8647488 GCA_032275025.1 Enteromius treurensis | reverse complement strand
CTGTATCTTATCTTCCTTTCTTTTTAAGTTTCAAGTTTGTTCGATTTGTATAGCACATTTACTAACAGCATGCACAGCTGACCAAAGTGCTGAACAGATGAAGACATAGTGTAGAACACAAATACCAAACCACAGATATAAACCATACAATCACAAAGAATTAAAAGCCAAAGAAAAGAAGTAAGTTTTAGGAGATGACTTAAAAACAGTTAAAGACTGTTCCAATCTAATATATTCTAGGGTGGAAGGCTATTCCAAAGACTAGGGCCAGCAACTGCAAAAGCTCTATCTCCTCTATGTGTAAATCTTGTTCTGGGAACAGAGAGAAGTCTTTGATCACCAGACCTCAAATTTAGTGTGTTATATGGATAATGTTCATCAGACAGATTGTTTATAGATTTAAAAACATAAAGAAGAATTTTAAACTCAATTCTAAAATATACAGGTAACCAATGCAAAGATTTCAGATTTGGAGTGAGCAATTGAAGATTTAGAAAGACCAAAATAAAGAGAGTTGCAGTAATCCAAAAGAGATATAATAAGTGCATGGTTGGTAAAAATTCAATTTAAAATAAAGCGTAAATGAAAAAAGCAAGATCGAATAACCGCATTTATCTGTTTATCAAAAATGTTAAACTCTGATCCCAGAAAACACCTAGATTCTTAATGCAGGAAGAAGTAAAAAGAGCAAGATCAGTACTTCTGCTCCCTGATTCTGACTAGGGCCAAAGACTATAACCTCGGTTTTTGATTCATTCAGAATTGAGACATTTTGTGAGAACCACGTTTTCACTTCACCAAGACAAGAGAAAAGAGATTCCAGAGCAGCATGTTTGTTTTGTTTTAGAGGTAGATGAATTTGGGTGTCATTTGCATAGCAAGAAAATGATACACCATGCTCTCTGGAAATAGAGCCCAGAGGACGTAAATACAAAGAAAAAAGAATGGGTGTAAGAACAGAACCCTCTGGTACTCCACAGGAAAGTTTAGCAGGCAATAAAGAAAAATTACCCAATCTGACAGAGAAAGCTCCTTATGTCATACAAACTTCATCAAACAGTTACATCCCATTAATGTAGTCATTTTCACTGTTCCTTGGTTTGTTTGCTTTTGTATTTTGTTTACTTTTTACATCTTTGTTAAAATGTTCAAAAGAATAATGAATAGAAGCCAACTAGAAGAGTTACATTTTATTAGATTCTCAACTATCATGTCATTTGAATAGGTCTGTGTTAACACCAGAGATGGGGGACTCGAGTCACATGACTTGACTGGAGTCTGACTGAAGTCACAATTTTCAGGACTTGCGACTTGCTTGATGGAAGTAAGAAAATGACTTGACTTGACTTTGACTTGAGACTTGACTTGACTTCAAGTGGAAGACTCGACGATGACTTGAACGTTTAAATATAATTAGTTTAATATAATAATTGTGTCTCAGCAGCATCTAATTGGCGCCTGTGCCCTTAACGCTGCACAACTCAAACCGCGCTAAACATGGCAGACAATAGTCGAGATCCACAAATAGTTACATTTGGCTTTAAGGACTTTGAACCAGACAGTACCAATAAAAAAAGATTTTCCAGATGCAGCAAATGCAACGCAAGAATAGCCGACACGACATCCACAACGTCCAATTCCATCCGGGATTTCAAGATCCACAAGGAAAGTTGGAATTCTTTATAATCAATTTAATAAAACGATTACTTATGCAATTAATTAATTGTTTCTGTTTGTCATAATTTGGCCTTGGTTGCATGCTTTTATCAGAAATCTGATGATCATCTAACGTTACAGCTGATAAGTAAAACCCTATACCAGTGGCATAGCCTGAATTTTAATGTTGGGTGCATCTTAAAATAATGGGGCTTCTCGATATTACGTGTAAGCTATAACATTAATGTCTATATTAAATTTGTGCATTTTGTTTGTATGGACTGACTGCGTGTGGTTGAACGGCAGCTTGTGTATACTGCATGGAAATCTAAGATGAACATGTCATGCAATCAGTTCTCCTTAAAACACTCTTTCAAAACGTTTTGGTCACACTGACAAGAATAGTTCAATCTCGGAATCGGTTAACATTAAGTGTTAATTTTTTTTTGTGTACACGCACAATAACTACAAAATGTTGTGTGTTGTATCCAAATAAACAAATACATAAGATTATATATTACATATGAAACGTGTATATTGCGCGTCCACAGCGGAGATGATAATTAAGCTTCTTAACTTTATCACTGGGCTATATTAACATACTGTCATGAAGTGGACAGACTGCGGATGGTAAGTATAACAGTGTTCTTTATTTACAGTGCAATAATTCAACAACAGTCTTTGACGGAGAAAACCAGGTGAGTCAAACTGAATATAATAGATTGTAGATGAGGATACGGCTGATTTCAGTCTTTGTTTTGTTTCTAGAGATCGTTGGAGTAGAGGAGATCGCTGGAGTTTTCTGAGATGGAGCAAGGGGACAAGCACACACCACACACCCATGTTGGAGCTGGATTCCGTGGAGCCTGGAAGGAATACAGAGACTGCAGGGGTTTTGGAGAAAGGTTAACAGGTAAGTATTCAGGTAAGTCAATCTGTTTAGTCGAAAGGTCTTGCCAGAATGAGTCCATGTCGTAGAGAGACGAGATTGGACCAGGAGTGCAGTGTGGTGTGGGTTTTTGTAGGAGAGGTGACTGAGTGAGGGTGGAGCTTGACCTAGATGTGACACATACATTATTTTTATATTCTGCTGAAATGAAAAAGATCTGTTTATTTTGATTAACGAGATTCCCATCACTAGATAAAAAAGAGTGGATACATTTCCTATTTTCTACTGTGCCTTATAATGGACAGCATAAGTATTAAAGCATCATATATAAAACATATACTAGGTACATTTTCAGTCACAATACTTAGTTTATAAGGTTCATATCCTGTATAAAGTCTTATATTCTGTCAGTATTTACATTTCTGTGTGTGTAAAAATGAAAATATGTAACTTAAAGCACATACAAGTGATCATCACTTAAAATGTATTTATTTTTACCATTTATTTTCCAAAAATTATTTATAAAACATACTTTTGTGCATAGGAAAAGTAATTTAGCTTTAATGTTTACAGTTTTCCATGATTGGTTTGGTATTTTTTATCCATGCAGATATGATGAATATTTCAAAGATACACTGCTTTTTACAGCAGCCATCCATGTCGCAGTTCATTGTGCCCCAGACTACTAAACATCCAGTCAACCACCCTCGACAAAAAGCCATTGTAGAAGCACTAATATCTGATCTAATCATTAATTGCAACATGCCCCTGTTTATCACTGACAACAAGCACTTCATTCACTTTCTGTCCATTATGACATCAGGTAAGCGTGAATCCTGGTGCGCGGTGCAGGAATGTGCTGTGAGGATTAAAAAGCTTGGCAAGGCATAACATCCATGATAACGTGAGGAATCAGTTCAACCATAAGGAAAGGTACAAGGTAAGTAAGGGTTGTTACTGTACTTGGGCTCAGCCTACTCTCTGGTTTGAGAAGCTTAAATACAGCGGGCTTGATTAGAATCAGTTGTACTCAATTAAAAGACTGGTGACTGAGAGTGTGTTTAGACGGCTGAGCTGGGATCAGTAGACAGCGCTGGCGTGACATCATCCTCCCCTCCAGGAGCGTCTTCTGATGCTCTAGGCAGGTGGCGTGGTCGGCTGCGCCCCCTGGGATGGTTGCAGTGAAATTCCTCGGTCAATGAAGAATCCAGTACATTGTCCTTGTCTATCCAGCACCTTTCTTCTGGTCCGTATCCCTCCCAATCTATCATACTGGACTCTGCCGCCCCGCCGCCGGGAGACAAGGATCTCCCTGACCTGATGGTGGTGTCAATCTCTGGTGACGGAGGATGTTCTTGTTGTTCTGGATTGGGAGGAAATACAGATTCAGTATGAGGTTTTAATAAAGAGACATGAAAGGTGGGATTAATACAATAGCGAGGGGGCAGTTGGAGCTCTTAGGTCATGTCATTTATTTGGCGTACAATGGGAAATGGGCCAATGTATCAGGGACTTAGCTTTTTGCATGGTAGTTTGAGTCGGATATCTCTGGTGGATAACCAAACCTTTTCTCCAGGTTGGTATGTTGGAGGGTCAGACCGACAAGTATTCGCCTAGGTTTTGTGTCTTGGGATAGCACGTTGCAGATGTATGTGGGCAGAGTCCCAGCCCTTGTTCACTGGTGCGGAACCAGTAGTCAACTGCTGGTACCAAAGAGGGTTCTTCGGACCATGGAAATAAAAGAGGTTGGAAACCCAGGATGCATTGAAAAGGCGTCAGCCCGGTGGAGTTTTGGGCATATTCAGCCCAAGGCAAAAAACTGATACCACTCTTCTTGATGGTTGTGACAATAAATTTGTAGATATCGCCCAATTTCCTGGATTTTCCGCTCTGTTTGACCATTAGTTTGTGGGTGGTAGCCAGAGGACAGACTAATGGTAACTCCCAAAAGTCTGAAGAATTCTCGCGACACTCGCAAGGTAAATTGAGGTCCTCTGTCCGAGACAATATCCTCAGGCAATCCAAAGTGTCTAAAAACATGGTGAAATAGTGCTTTGGCGGTATCCAGTGCAGTGGGGATACCTGGCAATGGAATTAGCTGACATCCTTTGGAGAATCTATCTACTACAATGAGTATGGTAGTGTATCCTTCAGATGGAGGTAAGTCGGTGGCGAAATTGGTTCCGACATGGGACCAAGGGCGTTGAGGAAGGGGCAAAGGTTGTAATTTGCAAGCTGGCATGCGTCGTGGAGTGTTAGTGATGGCACAAATAGGGCAACCCTCGATGTAACGCCTGACATCTTGCCTCATGTGAGGCCACCAAAAGCAGTCATAGTAGGTTTAGAGTTTTCTTATTCGCAGGGTGTTCCATTCCTGGAGATGTGTGAATTGAATTAAGTACTGCTAGACAAGGAGATCTTTGGGTACATATAGTTTGTATGCAGGACAAGTGGGTGGTGCTGGTTCCTCTATGGTGGCTTGACGGATTTGATCATATTCCCACATGATGGGGGCTAGGAAGACAGTAGCAGGAAGAATGGGCTCAAGTACCTCGGGAATGTGGCCATGGTCATGTAAACATGATAGGGCGTCAGCTTTGGTATTTTTACTGCCTGGATGGTGAATAATTTTAAAAGGGAAACGGGTAAAGAATAAGGGCCATCTAGCTTGGCTGGGGTTTAAACGTTTAGCCTCTCGAAGATATTGGAGATTTTTATGATCGGTTATGACCTTAAACCGGTGTTTGGCTCCCTCTAGCCAGTGCCGCCATTCTTAAAGGGTTAGTTTTATGGCTAGTAACTCTTGGTTGCCTACATCATAATTCTGTTTGGCTGTGGATAACTTTTTGGAGAAATATGCACAGGGATGCAAAACAGTTGGTGAATCATGGTATTGGGATAATGTGGCACCAACACAGAGGGTCGCAGCGTCAACCTCTACCATAAAAGGTAAGTCTGGATCAGGGTGACGAAGGGCAGTGCAAAAGTCGTGTTTGAGCTGTGAGAATGCAGTTTCAGTTTCAAAGTTCCATTGAAGCATCTTTTTTCCACCCTTGAGCAGTAACGTGAGAGAGGCAGCAATGATGCTATGTCCTTGGATGAATCGACGGTAAAAATTGGCAAAGCCAAGAAACCTTTGGAGGGCCTTTATGTTTGTGGGAATCGGGTGAGTATATTAGTATATCGTCCATGTAAACGATTACAAACTGATTCAACATGTCTCAAAACACCATGTTAATGAAGTTTTGAAAGACTGCTGGTGAGTTGGAGAGGCCATACGGCATCACTTGACATTCATAATGCCCAGTAGGTGTCACAAAAGCAGTTTTCCATTCATCTCCCCTTCGTATCCGCACCAGGTTATAGGCGCTGCGAAGATCAAGTTCACTATAAATTTGGGCGGGGCGTAATTCATCCAGTGTGGCGGGAACAAGGGGTAGGGTGTATGCAAATTTAATAGTCTGACTATTTAATCCCTGATAATCAATACACGGTTGAAGGCCCCCATCTTTCTTAGCTACAAAAAAGCAGCGGGTAAGACAGATGGTCTAATGAACCCCTGCTGTAAAGCTTCATTCACATAGTCCTTCATAGCCTGAGTTTCGGGTATAGAGAGGGGATACACTCTGCCCTTAGGAAGTTTGGCATTGGGGATCAAATCTATCGCACAATCCCAATGACGATGGGGATGTAGGTGTGTGGCAGCTTGTTTACTGAATACATCATGAAAAGAGTGATACTCACGAGGAATGGGAGTGACATTTGTTTCAGGGCTTTCTATGGTGGTGGAGTGGCAGCTCAATTCGGGTAGATCTGATCTATGACAGGGCAACAAACAATCGATTTGACAATTCTTACTCACAATATCTCCGTTCAATCATTGGATTGTGTTGAGCCAGCCACGGTCTACCTAACAGGGTCCACCTAAGTGATGGTTTTCATGTGTAAGCACCCGATCTGCAAGGTAACTGTGGGACTGCACCGATGGGTTTAGGATCTAGCATGTGGATTCCCCACAATAATTACAACACTTTTCCTCATGTCTGCGTCGTCGTTCCCGTTCACATAATCGATAAGAGTCTGTTTGCATTGCCTCTACTCCAGTCATGTTAGCGGATGGACTTAATGCGTCAGGTGGAGGTGCATTAGCCATGAGGTGTTGGGATATGTTGGCTGCTTTCTTTAGGAATGCTTTCAGTCCCACATAGTCATCGTAGATGGCCATATGTGCTTGGATATCTGCACGAAGCCCTCATATCGTTTCTTGTTACCGCTATAGTTGTGGTTTGGACTTGCAAAAGTGCAAAAATTGTGAGTAATGAGTATAGGCAAATAGGTCCATCATCTACAGTCAATCATGTAGTGATGTATGAAGGTACTTTCAAACCAAACAGCTTTCTGCAGGTCAATGTGACAAAACATGTGAAGCCACTGTGAAATCTGTATGAGCAAATCTTTGACTCTGGTGATTTTCGTTTGTTTGTATTAAGAACTGCATATGTCAATGGAAAGTCCCAATTTAGATGGGAGGTAAACGTGTGTATGTATGTGTTCGTCCTCCACGCAGCATGAAGCATGTTCTCAGCACCCCAGTGGGTTTGATTGGCTTTCCTCCGGCACACAATCCTCAGTGCTACTCATTCGATCCTTGAACTCTGCTCTGACCTCTGCCTGTTGTTTTCCCAAAAGTTCTCAAAGTTCTCAGATATCTCATTTCATACCAGAGGAGGAGCTGACCAGAGAACAAGAGTCTCTGACTGATGCCAGAGAAAGTAGCCGGCATAGTGTGCTCGTGGGACAGGACCAAAGACTAATTAAATTTGTTCAGACGAGTTCTGAATGTTTTTCTCAAAGAGGAGAAATCTGAGGACAGTCCTGGCACTGTTGTCTTAAGTGAAACCGAGATGTTGCTTGTTGATCTTTTTACAACTTAAAGACTAATTGTTTTGTCAGGCTTCTGTTGTTACTATCACTAATGAGAATCCATGTTGACATTTGCTGTGTGACCTCACAACTATTATGTCACATCTAAGAAATATCACACAAGTTGCTGTTGTACTGAATGTCATCAAGGTTTTATTGATTGTATGCAGCAGTTCTATAAACAAAATGTTAATATTGAGTAAATTGTGTTTCAAATTTGGCAAGTTAGATTATTTTTGTTTTTATTCTCCACCAATTAAAATGCTGTTGCCTAGCAAAGTAAAGTGGATGCTTTATAATGACACCACTCCATGATCTTGGAGCAAGAGAAAGTATCAATTCCCTGAATTTCAAAAACTCTTAAAGCAGGCGTCCGCTGGCACAGACTAAGAATTTGTGAATTTATAGGGTTGATAGGGTGGAGGAAATTGCACAAAGTTTAAAAATGCTCAATTTTATGCAAATACCTTGTACAAAAATTAATAAATAAAATAAAAAGGCCAGTGATACAGGTGGTGATATCCACAAAATTAGACTTATAAAAGTGGACTTGTAATTATGGATATCAGTATATGCTTGTTTGTCCAAATGATTCAATATGTGCCATATGTAAATATTGTTGCAATGTTTTTTACTTATATGTCATATGTTTGGTCCATGCGTCTCTGTGTTTGGCACATGTAAACATTGTCACATTCTTTACTTGCAAAATAAAAATAAATACAAATGCTGCTTAAAAGCTTCTTCACAACGATACCACGAAGAACCGTTTTTGGTTCCAAAAAGAACTATCTCTTTCTTACCTTTTAATAATCTGAAGAACCTTCTTTCGCCACAAAGAAGCTGATGTTCATTTTATTATTATTTGATTATTCATAGTTATTTAAATTAAAGTTATTTAAAGTGACATTAGGTAATGTAAACACTGACTTGTGCACACAATCATTGCACACAGCATTGACATTTCTGATAAATATTTATTGTGTATGTGTACAGTATTCATATATATATATATATATATATATATATATATATATATATCGTATATGTGTGTGTGTGTGTGTATGTTTATTCATGAGATGGCAAAACAAATTTTGCTTATTATCATTAATATTTAATACAGCTGTGAGGATTAATATATTTGAGGAAACCAAGACATATTTTTACCATGAATCATTAAATGTAACGTGCAAAAGAACAGCATTTACTGAAATTCTGTCACTTTTAATCAGTTTAATGTTTCCTTGCTGAATAATTAGTAATTTCATTTAACATAATAATAAATAATCTTGGGTCTAATGTCAAATGTCAGCCAAACAAATATTCTAATAGAATAAAATGAAAACAAAAACAAATGAAAGCTCTTAGTCTAATCCTCATTAACAATGTTAATTCTTTCATAAAAGAACTGAATTGTGGTTATGGCCAGCTTGTTGGCATGGTCAGTAAGTGGTAGGCAGCAGGCCAAGCAGGTTGCCCCCACAGGGACAGTTCCAGCCGCTCGTGTCTGAGACTTGAGCTGTGTTTGTCTGCTCCGTGCAGCTCAATATACAACAGACGTGAGCGAGACACACAGGCCTGGCATTACCACATAATCCTGCCCAGACCAAACAGCTTACCCTGGCCAGGGGGGAACATGCTCGTGAAAGCAGGTGTTAATTAGAGCCAGCTCAGTGCGGCGGTGCTGCTGGTGTATGCGTGTCTGTGATTTAGCTGGTGAAGAATGGGTGGGCTCATGTGCTGTGACATCACACCCATACCGTCCCAGTGAGGGAGTGCGAACCGACAGGACTTTCATTGTTCGGTGGGAACGGGATCCATGTGTTAGAAATCCTCCTCCCACGTGCCGCAGACACAGATTTGGACTGAAACCCAACTCCAGGCCCAGGAGCACCATGCTGATGAAAGACAGTGTTAAGGCTCCAGAAATCCAAGCCTGTCACGCCACGGCTCAGCCATCGCCGCCCCCAGCCCCCCCGCCCATGGCCTTATGGGAGATGGAGTCTGAGTGTGGGGGTGGTTAGAAGAGGGGGAAATAGGGGAGTGTGTTGAGCGGATGAAGTATGTAATTCACATTCTTTAATACTTCAAAAAGGCTAAAATCTCAGCCAACTCTTGAAAGCAGAAGAGGAAAGCTTTTTGAACAAGACAGTAAGGAATAGTATAGTTTTCATGCAGTCAGACTAATAGGGGCAGTTTTCCGAACAGGGTTTAAGACTAGTCCTAGATTAAAATAAATGTCAAGAGCTGTGTAAACTGGAAAAGTCTTGCACTGAGATATCTTAAAATACATCATTGCCATTGTTTGGTCTTAAAATGCTAACAGATAATGCATTTTTGTAAGACATGTTTCTAAAAATTCTTAAATTTCCTAAATTAGCAAAGGTCTAGTCATGGCTTAATCTAATTCCTATCTGGGAAACCAGCCCATAAAGCCTAAAATTAAAATCTGTAAATGAATGCACCTGAAAAGTCTGTAGTAGTATTTTGTTTTAGTTATTGTTTTAGTATATGGATGATTTTCAATTTAGGGAACTAAGAATAACTTAAAAAAATAGTTTAAAGATGTTAGTCAGAAATAAAGGTACAAAAGCTGTCAATGGGGCGATACCTTTTCAAAAGGTACACGTTTGTAACTAAAGGGTCCATTTTGGTACCCTAAAGGTACATATTTCGTACTTAAAAAGTCCATATTTAAACCTAATAGGTACAAAAATGTACAATTTGAAAAGGTACCACCCCAGTGACGGCTTTTGTACCTTTATTTCTGAGAGAGTTGAAAGGATAGATGTAGGCAGTCGTGGCCTAATGGATAGGGGGTTGGACTTGTAACCCAAAGGTTGCGGGTTAGAGTCCCAGGTCCGGCAGGAATTGTGGGTGGGGTTAGTGATTTTGTTGTATGTTGTTTCTACATTTTCCTCATATTTTGTATAGTATGAGAAAAATGACAGTTGAAGCACATATATAATAATTTTTAAATGAATAGATATCATTCTGGACAGTTTTTCTTTTAATTTTTTAAACACTGCAAAAAATGCTTATATCTAATCAAAATAAATATATAATAAAAAATAAAAAATACCGTAACACTTTATTTTACAGTAAAACCAATTAGTTGCTTAGCATGAAAAAATCTAAAATAAGTACATTTAACAAGTGCTCACCCTAAGGCCATCCAAGATAAGCTTAAATGAAATTGTTTCTTAGCGTCTGAACGTGTTTGGACAAATTTAGCAATTTGGATCATCTGCAATGAATGGGTGGCATCAGAATGAGAGTCCAATCAGCTGATACATACATCGCAATAGCCCACAAGACTCAAGTACTTGAATTACATATTACTTTTGAATGGCCTACAATGGAAAAAGAAGATTTTTGTAATGGTACTTGCGTCATCTTTCCTGCAGGGGTTAATTGGACCAAGCTAACAGGCCAAACCTTGACTTCTTGGTCTGAATTGCATGTGCTTAAAGCTCCTGTGGCTTTATTTTTAAATGGAGCTCTTGCATGAAGCTTACTTCCCCTACACAAAGTGTTCCCATGGTTTTAGCGAGCTGAGTGATGTTGAGTGAGCCGACCCTGAACAAGGTCCTCCAGTGCCCATTTACACACACACACACACACACACACACACACACACACACACACACATGCTCATAAGCATTTGGGGGTTTATCCCATAAAACAATAGATCTTCAAGACAAAATAAGACAAAAATATAATACATAATATAATGAAAATCTAATAAATTAACAATGAATAAATAATTTATAAATTGTATTAAAAATAATAGAAATTTGTACTGGAAAAAGTAATATTTTCATATCGATTTGACCTAATAGGGTTTGTAAATGCAAAAGCACCAGATGTAAAATAAAATAGCAGTGATTTTTATGGAGGAATCTGGGGAATGTTGAAACACATGTATACCATGTCTCTTAATCTATCAGCCTCTCAAAATATGTACCAGTTGATCCCTCGTCTTATATTGGAGACGATAAAAAAATGAGGTAATAACTTTTACTGATCATATGCCTGTGCTATAGTAAGAGGGTCTTTTGTTCGGTGATGGTTGAGTCGAGGATCTCACAGGGGCTGCACCTTCAGCTGTCAGGATCAATAGTATTGGGTATTAAACTGCTGTGGCAGATACCGGATAAGATGAAACTATCAGACAAGACTTCTTTTGTTTGGTAAGGGCTGCCTGGAGTCTGATACACCTCTGAGAGAGAGAGAGACAGGAGGAGGTAGACTGAAACAGTTCAACTGATGGATAGCTACTGTGGTGCTCCACTATGTGCTGCTTTTATTAAAATAAAAGACATTTAAATAAATGATCTAAATTAAAATAAATAATAATAAATGTATAAATATTCATATTATTATTTCAACATAGCTTTTTGTGTGTAACCTGAAAACTTTTTTTTTTTTTTTAGCCAGAGCTTACTAAGACTATGATGGTATGGCACTTACAAAATTTTCCGCTTTTAACATAATGGTTTCCCGGCTTAAAATTTTCTACATATGGGTCAACAGTAATTTTCACGTTCCATTTTAGATTTTCATGGGGCACTGCGGCCAGGTCTTGTCCTGTTTCTTTCCTGCTGTGAGGTAAACGGTTAGCCCGAGCAACAAAAGAGATTATTTTTAGTAGATTCAAATAAAATTTCCTCTCTACTTTGGGTTATAAGAGCTGTCAAAGGAACATGGCAGGAAGTCCTGCATAATTTAAAACTGCACTGCATGTCTCTGGCCCATCTTGAATGATTGTGCAATGAAACCGTGAGATTTACTTCTCCTGAGGGGATCACTAATCATTACAGGGACTTTTGGGGGGCGCGGATCTTTGCTGACCACATCCTCTAAATAGAAGCTGTTTCAAAAGATTCTCACACACACATACACACATGTACACACACCTGAACAGGCGATACACATGCATTTTTCTTCTACTTTTTCCTCTCTAGTGGAAGTACTGTCTTGGGAGGATGTGCGGAAGCTATCAGACATTTCCTCTGTTTCTTCCTCCCCTCCTTCCCAGCAGTTTCTTCCTGAGACAAGGGAGCAAATATCAGACAGTTCTGTAAAGACAGACACTTGAGTAAATTTGCAGGTTCTCTTAGGACGATAGTGTAGAGATGGCTGTCAAAGAAAAACTGCAGACTAGTTTTATGATGTTACTTCATGGCTCAGTGGTTTGATGCTCTAAACCTCTGTACTGCTGTAATAAAAGCTCATAAAAGTTGAGACGGTAATTGATCGTTACTGGTTTTAAGAGCAAATTGATTGGTTGATTTATTAATGGTTGATTAATGGACTGACCATACATTCATTGATTGACTTTTTCATTGAGTCATGCTTTTATTCATTAATTCAACAATCTTTTAGTCCTAAATATTTGAGCAAATTAATTTGTGTATAAATAGTATATATATATAGTATAGATCCACAAAAATGGACTTTGGCTTGTATGTGCTACTCAATGGGATGGATTAGGGTAGTGGGGTTTATAAAATTAATTTAATTAATTAAACATAACTTTATAAAGTAGAATAACTGAAATAAAAAATAAGTAATTTATAAATAAATACAACAAGATCAGTGCAAAAATAATTTAATCCAAAAAATTATTATTCTTACTAAAATGGATTGATGTCATGAAAGGTTTCTGAGGTATAATGGCGCTAACTGACATAAACAAACATATGAGTAATAAATAAATAAGATTTGTGTATGAAAGAGATAATCAATAAAGGTAATTAAAATAAAAGCACCTAAGATAATTTATTAATGTTATATATGTGTGCACAAATAAACAAATAAATAACTGAAAAAGAGAATGAATATGAAAATTATTTGTGCAATAATTGATTAATTTATTATTTATAATGGACAAAACTAGATTGATTATAGTGGTGACTTTTATTAATAATTTTCACCTACTTTAGAAGTAAGAAAGTATATGTTATTTGGTTTTAGTTTGGGTGTCATGTTAACGCTGAAAAAAATGCTAAAGTCTCACTCTGAAAATTACTTGAATGCTGTTCCCAAGAAAAAAAAAAGAGTTCTCAGTAAAAAAAGAGTTTAGTTATCAAAAATGTAGTTTGGCAAGGCTTGTGGATGCATAGCTGAGCTGTGTGAAGGGTCATGAAGCTTTGATGTCAGAGTGAAATGTTGCCTCTGTAAACAATAACACCATACAGATGGACCACAGCACTGAAGCAAGGCCTGTGAGCCACGCTTTAATTCTGCAGCCGGCTCATAGATCTGACCTGCACACCTCCGGCTATCCATCACACCCACCCCACATGTCCAGCCTCTTTATGTGTTTCCACCATATTCATTCTACCTGAGATACATGAAAAGCAGTTGCATTGCAGGTTGAATTTCTTGTTGCATAGTCAATAGTCTCGTTATAAGGTCAAATTGAAAAAGCTTACAGTCAAGAGCCACTTTAAAATGTCTCTTACTGAAATGTACATTCGTCATCGAGAGCTCAGCCACAGAATGATGAAACTGCCCTACTTTGTCTTCTGGTTTCTTTAGTTAACTGTCAGTCAGTCTGAACTGTGAGCGTTCATCCTGTTCAGTAGACCAGACTTCTCTACCATCTGTCTTTCTTTCTCTCGTTTCCTCTCTCCGTTTTACCCCAAGAGAATCCTCGTCTAAATGAAGTCACCGGGCAATCGAGTGCTAGTACTCAAGATCACGTTACTTAACTTGCTATTTTTTGGGGCCGAAATTAAACAAACCGGTACGGTTCTGTTTAAATAGCTTGTATGCGAATGTGTCTTCAAGAATAAATCCCCTACTGTGTTTATTTTAGTAAACGTCACAGGTGTAAATGGACCAATGTAGTGTGCTTTAAGTAGAGGCTCTAATATCATAATTAAGTTTATACGCATGGCTTATTTTCACAGTCATTACTAAAAAAGCAATAATAGTGCATGTAATGGTGGAAAACAAGCCGAGGCAGCACAAGGTCAGGGTCTTAACCCTATCATGGGTGTGTTTGGAACTATTCCTGCGCCGGTCCACCTCACAGGCCACTCACCTCTCCTGTCTTTGTTTGGCCGGCCGGCCAGTCAGAGTTTAGGCCCACCATTGTGAGTCCCTGCACTCATGCTTTACCTCTGTTTTCTTTGGGAAGCAGGAAATTGGATGACTGGCTACCTGCTACAACAACATCCTGTACTTGAGAAGTCATCTTTTCACTCCTACCCTATTATTCTCCACAGCTCTACACCAGCGGTCACTCTCCAGACTTCTGGTGCGAATCGCCCCCACATGGGCTGGTCTAAGTTCTGGTTGAAATCGATTTCCGGGCTGATCCAGATGCTTTCTTCAAAACTTTGGGGCCAAGAGCGAAGCTGATCCCATTGCACTTTCACCAGAGCTTTAGAGCATTCTGGAAGGTTATTACTATGCTTAAAGCCATAGTTCAGATAATTCATTGGGGGAGATTTTCCCCTTTACTGATAACAAAACAACCCATCATGGATCATAAATCTACTTCTAACATAAAGTCTATATATTCATGTCACACAAACCAGTACAATAGTTTTAAAACTAATAGAATTGATTGTTGTTGATATTTCTGCTACATTTATGCCTCCACGCCATCAGGTGTCAATATAAAATGAAGACTGAAAGAAATAATGATCACAATTATTTTCTTCGCATTTTTCAAGTATTTATTTCTTTTTTTCTCATTTTTATGCAACATCTGTGTTTTATTCATTTCATATAAAAAGAGAATAAAAAATAAAAAAAAAGTTCAACAAGGAAAACACTTTATTCTAAGAGCAACCTGACAACACAATTTAGGGGAAAATAAAGACTTGATATCCTTTGGTTTTTGGTGGTTTGGCTTGATCCTGAGACCATTTAGTCATTCTGTGGAGCTTCACAGGTGTTTCTGATCAGGGTTCAGGCACCATCACCACAGTGTAAAAGACCTAGATCATGCCGTCACGGCTGGAGGTCAAAGCTATTAAACCAGGGCATGAACAGTTAATATAAATTGTTTTTACACGTGAGTAATTGGGTTTTTATAGGCCTCTGATTTCACTCGATCTGTTTATGAATGAAAGTGAAACATGTGGACTGAAAGTGGATGGTGCTTCCAAGCAGTTGAAGCTCTGTTGATAATTAGTCATCTGAGCGAAAAGAGCAACAGGAAGCACAGACGCTTTTGTCCATGAAGCAGTGTAACGGGATACGTGGAAGGACAAGTGAAAAATTAGACACCGTGCGTTTGGCCGGGATGACTTGGGTGACGGTAAATATGAGCAAATGTCTAGATTGGAGCTTTACTCGGAGCTGGGCGACGCGGCAGAGTCCATCTCTTCTGCTTCAAGGTCATGAGGAGATGCAGGCTGTCCTCCTTTCACTCTCTTCCACTTCATCCGTCTGTTTTGAAACCACACTTTCACCTGTGAGTAAAAACGAAGATGCATTAAAACTGTCTGGAAATGATTTTGAGAACCAACACGTACTCTCTTCGAAATAAAACCGCAGCCAGCAAATCAAGAGACTTGTGACATTATTTTTGATGGCTAAGCTCTGAGGAATGCAAGTCTGTGACCCTTGTGCATCCCTCGCTCCCTGTGGAAACAAAGGAACATGGACCATCTGTTCCCACACTATTTTTACATGCTCCTTCTTGACTGAATCTGTCTGCCACTCATTTTGAAAGCAAAGGGTGGCAGATGGCCAAGAAATGTAGGATGCATCGGAAAAAGTGGAGAAAGAATTGCAAAGGGATTCGGGAGAAGCCCAGAGTTGTGCTGGGATCTGGCATATGCTTGGGACTAAGGCCTGGGAAAACCATCAAGGACCAAGCTAAGTGTGATCTGGGCCGAAGAAGAAGAAAAAAGAAGCCTAGCCCGAAATCATTGAAGGTCGAAGTAAGGGATTGATGGGATGATGGCTCAACTTCGGTTTTGTCAATCATATTTCACACAGACTCATTTAGACTTGACGGATGAGTGTTTTCTTCACTGCTTTCAGCCAAAAATACCACTAGCATGAGTTGAAGTATGTTTTGTACCTGTCTCTCAGTGAGGTCAAGGTTGACAGCGATCTCGTAGCGGCGCAGGCGGGTCAAGTAGTTGTGGTGGGTGAACTCAGCTTCCAGCTCCCGGAGTTGGTCCTTAGTAAAGGCAGTCCGTTCCTTTCTGGCTTTGCAGTTCGAGTCTGCTTTGAAGCTTGAGTCCTGAATATCTAGAGGATATAAAGGAAAGAGAGACTAGTTAGCATTGGTTTTGTGACATTTAGACATTTATTAAACAGGTTTATTTAAAAGAATAGTTCACACCAAAAAATTAAAAATACTGTTTGACTTTGCTCAGTGTAATACATAAGAAGATTTTTTGGGGGGCCTGTGGGTGTAGTTTTAGACCCTATTGACTGTGTCAAGATGTGTCAAAATGTTGTCTTTTCACACAAAAAAGAAAGTCGTGCAGGTTTGGAATGACATGAGGTTGAGTAAATGATGGCAGAATTTTCAACTATTCCTCAAAAATAATAAACTCTAACGCAACACTGAAGTTCGGCTCCCCTAGGAGCTGTGTGTGTTTTCATGCATGTTAAGTTTAAAACTCTGTCTGCATTAAAACATGGTTACAAGGCGTTTTGTGGGCCACACAGGGCACACATTTACACAGGGCTCAGTTCAGATCACAGGGTGTTTGAGCCCCAGTTAAAGCATGCCGGGAGTTTGGGGGTTGTCGGGGGCCACAACTGACCACAGAGGACTCAAGTTAGCAAGGAATGCACCGGAACATTGTTAAATCCGCTAACAAAAGAACAAAGGCTCGGAAATCTAAGAGTGTGAATTTGTGCATTACATATTCCCTGACACCGAACAACTTTTTCCCTTCGAAATGCATTCAAGTCACACAGTTTGTGTGAGTTTAATTAGTTATTCCAACCTTGCGACCCTTTATACTGTGCATATAAGAACCGGTAGCACTGAAAGAAAGCTGATGCAATTTCTGCAAAATGACTTTAATTTGTCAATGTGAGAATTCGTGCTTCGTGTTCACCAGATCTTGGCCAGACTGTGAAATGGACTGGACTGCCAGATGTGAGTGGGAAAGTGAGACAAGTACTTTCTCACATATGGCAACCTGTAGCCTCTGTTACTTTTAGCAGGCGCGTTATTATCGTCATTAAAGTCCTGTTCATTTAAATGCACTGCCGAGGGTAATAAATGGAAAGGTGGTGGCAGGTTGGGGGAGAAACACCTGGCACTGTGTGTATGTGCGTGCTCCAAAAAAACAGACTTCAATAAATTTCACCAGCAAAAGCCCATAAAAGCAACCTCTCCCCCCGGTGGGGTGTCTGGTGGGCATTTGGCATTTTATGTAGAAGGCACTCAAGTAATTTAACCAAAAGCTTAATTGACAAGCTTAATTTTTTACGCCAATTATTGTTTACCAAACAAAAGAGAACAGTCATAATTACTGTCTATAAAAGTGTTCAGCGCATATTCAACACATACTAATTAAAGCAACTGAGAGAAGAAATTTATTTACACATACATACATGTAACATAATATATAAAATATAAATTTTCACTACAAATTTTGATCAAATTTGCTTCTGTTGCCTCAATTCATGTTATTAAATTCTTTTCTAGGGCAATTTAGCTTCTCAACCTGAAATAAACTGCAGACTTGTGACGTAAGAGAAAGAAAAGTGATGAGCACATCCTTCGTGATTCAGAATTCATTTTGGGAGTGAATATCACATCTGTTTACAATTTCATGCAATCAATGAGTGTCTGCTTGTCATTTCAGGTAAAAAGAAAAAAAAAAAAAACCTGGTGAAAACATAATCCCTACCAGATTTGATTAACATACCCTTGCCAAAATATTCACACCTTCGTTCTATCATTTACAGCAACACCTTGCCTCTTACTAAAGCACGCTTAAACTTCAACCTCAGCGATGAATATTTTCATGATGGTGAATTTCTCTCCAGTCAAATAGAGAGTGTTCTGTAGAGATCCTGTTACTGCTTAACGACAGGAAAATGTCAATGGATAAGAATGTAGAAGTGGGATCGCAGGCAAGTTATATTACAGACGTGGTCTGGCTTGTTTCGACCGCAAGTGATGTAGGGTTACATTAAGGTAACTCAGAAAAGGAAAGGGTATATTTATTCCCCACATTAGACCATGAGGCCTGGATACATTGTTGTAGCAGAAGGCCTGCTGATGGATTCGAGCTAATCATTTTTAAATGCCACTCATAACGAATATTGTCTTGCTGTTTTGGCCAATGCTGTACTAATGGAGAAATGTATTTATCTTCAAGAAATTTTCCCTGATCCCAGAAAAGTCTCAGTTTCCACAGAACGGCTGAAAGATTAAATTAATGCACCAGATGTGCCACAAACACTGAGGTTCACTTTTCCTCCTCTCAGAATAGCGTGAAATTGGAAATATGGGGAGCGTTCATTACAAAAATGATGTAGATATGGACATCATTAGCCAGAAGCTGTAAGACTTATCAAAACCTACCATTAATTTAGATATGAAAATAGGTGAATATGAACTTTTAGTACAAAATCGTACATATCGATAGAGAACAGTATTGAGTGCTGCAAGGGTCATTTTAATAATAATAATAAACCTTCTATGACTTTTTAAGCATATGTTCTTTTGGATGTCCACTATATTAGACATGAAAAGATTTGTGACACATATATACATTTATACAGTCCATGACAATAAAATCTGATTCTTTTGTTGACATTTCTATTTGAGATCTTTCAATCGAATCAAAATATTGTAGAAAATCAGGTTGAGAAAGTGTGACAGATGTTACTGAATGTTGAAACCATATTTGAAAACATGATTTGAAAACAATAGCGAACACTGTGCATTTTACCTAAGAGCCCCCAACAATAGAAGGAAACAACCGCACAACAATATGCACAAAATAAAGTGTTATAGGTCATCCTTCATGTACATGCTGCTTGTAATGAGTTTAAAATAGAATATCTGGAGTTAAATCTGTCACTTCTTGAGTTTAACTGAAAAGAAAGGCATTCAGGTTTAAAATGATGAGAATATGAGTAATAATGATGACAGAATTTTCATTTTTGGATAAAGACAGACCACTATCGCTATGACCACAGAGACTGCGTGTTTGTCAACACAAACGATCCTTACACTGAATTTTGTGCTAATGCTAAGTGAAATGTTTTACATAAAGTGCTAGTTTCTGAACAGGCAAAAAAATGAGAAAGTTCACATGAATCACTCCAGCCATTGCCTCATATCTCATACACTCTTGCCTAAATGACTCACCTGTTATTTCTCTTTTCCGCTTGGAGCTTTTTTTCTCTGTGTCAACCGCTGGCACACTTTGAGGTGAGTACTCTCCCTCTAGACATGCTGTGACTGCTCCAGGCAGCCTGTCTCCCCCTGCACTGTCCAAATCAGGTCCGACCGCTTCTGCTGCCCCCTGGCACGGCTCCTGCCCTCTGCCTCTGGGTTCACAAGGAGAGAACTGCCACTCCGTCCGCTGGTACCCACCGTGCACTTCCGGATACAGTCTGTCCTCGCGAGGGTAAGCGTGCGGTGCCGGCACCAGGGGGAAGTCTGTGTAGGCCAGGAAATCGTGCTTCTGGTGCAGGGCGAATGGGGCCTGTTGGTAGTGCTGCAACCCGGCTCCGGACCCTCCTGAATGGGGGCTCCTGACGCATCCCCACAGAGCGCTGCCCGTGTGAGGGCTCCGCATGCAGCTGCTGGCTGGCTGATCCATGCTGAAGAGCACACAGCACAGAGTAGATGTCCTCAGAGATGCAGCTTTTCGGTTTTGGTGCAAGTCAACGTGGGAAATATCCACTTCAGCATGTGCACATCAACAGTCCACCTTTGCAAATCAATAAGCAGATGTTTGAACGCAGACTGCCTTTCCGTTAGTCTGGTGTAAAACATCAGCTCACACACTCTCTCATTCAGCTTTCAGCCTGACCCACTACATCCACTCTTAGCTCTACACGCTCTTTTCACAGTTCTGAGACATTCCTGACAGGCGATCCCTCCTCCTTTTTAAACGCTTAGGTGGGAAAGAGTAGCAAGTTTATGGAGTGTAACGTGAGCTTGCAGAGGAGGAGTCCTGCGGTGCACATGTTGGTACCCCCCAACCCAGCCCTGCCTCATATACTATTAATCATGGGGGATTTTATATGCACATCTAATGGGATTTCCAGGTGCTGGCTTTTAAAGGAACATTGTCTGTAAAATATAAAATGAACACCCACACAGGAAAGTTGACCGGATCCATTTTAGCTTCTTTTATCCCCCAAACCCATATTTTCACTCTTCTACTTTTTTGTACAATTAATGTTTTTGGTGGGAATTTTGTACCCCACTCAGTACGGACTGTACCGCATCCTGGTGCTCTGTAGTCTGCATTAAGGACGTGTGTATTAGCTGTGGACACAGCCAGGGGTTTCTAACACACTGCTGGTGAAAAGACCTGACTTAAGCAGCGATTTCTTCCACACCTCTCTCACACACAAGTTCTAGTAACAAACACACAAACATGTCGTTGTTAACACCAAATTATTCTGTAAACTCATTAGCGTCTTAATAATCTGAATAATTTGAAGTTATATAAAAAATGGCTAAATCATTTTAATAAATGATGATCGTTTTCAAAAGTGTAGTTTTTTATGCTTCACATGATCATTTAGAAATCACTATAATGAGCTGATTTAGTTCTCAAAAAACTTTTTTTCCTGGAAACTATGATAGGTTTCTTTGATGTATTTAAAGTTAACAGGAAAAGTATGTGCATATTTAAAAAAAAAAAAAAAAAACAGACTTTTGTCACATTATAAATGTCTTTGCTATTTTTAAAAATCAATTTAACGTGTATTTGAGTAATATTAATAAGCAATAAGTTAAAAAAATATATATATATTAATAATTGAGTAATATAATTATTTCTAATATAATCATTTATTTTAATATATTTGTACTGACCACAGACCTTTGAACAGTAATGTATATTAACCAATTATTCTATTCTATATATCAAATGACTAGCAGTGTAAACATAACATACACTTTAAAGATAGCAATACTCATTTGTGAGTTCATTTTTAAATTCAAGTTTCGGTTTGGGAAAAGATTGTTGACCGTAATACAGATTTTTACCAACTGGTTTCATACAAATGAACACTGATGAAGAAGTCCCTTCTATCCATATTTCACATTGTTTGCAATCATGCAAGCAGTGTATCTTCCAAATGTGAAGTCATTTCTCCTGTATCCCTGCCATGTGTTTGTTCTGGCAAGTACTCTACTGAGCAGATTTCACTTGACATTTCAATGTGGTTGAGGTTGGAATCTCTCTTTTTCTCCCTCTACACAAGCTGTATAACAAGTGATGGAAAGCAAACGTGTTTAGTTGCCTTTATAAGAACTGTGGTTATTTTTTATTGTTGCTTCACTTTGTCCTCTGTGTGATCCTGACCTTTGTGAACAGCACAGCCCTCACCTCGACTAAAGCAGCGTAATGTTTAAAGGCTCTGAGGTAAGATTGCAATCCTTTCCCTTTACCCAGCAAATAGCTGAGCCATGAAGCATCCACCTCTTTACTGGCAATCTGGGCCTTACCATGACCACAGGGGGCTGGGGTTAGACAGCATTTGCGTTTAGACAGGGCCATCTGTGTGAGAGAGTTTTGCTTTTTTTCTCTCTCTCTCTCTGTGTGTGTGAGTGTGTGTCAGTCCACGCACATTTTGGGTCTTGAAGTAGTCACCGCTCCATGCTTAAACCTGTTGCCGTCAGTCGGCCAGGGCAGGTTGGGGGCAAAGAGGGTGTTTTTGTGTTTTCATTTGATCCATCTTCATGACACCAGAGAGAATAAGAAGGATGAAAGAGAGTCCTAATGGAGCACCGTCCCAGGCCAGGCTCGGGTCAGAGAGCTGTGGGAGAACAGAAGAGATTCAGACCCTGCTGCTGTACACTTCATTTACTGCTTCCGCCAAACTGCGAGACACACTTTCACACACACAACCAAAACACACACACATGTGATGCTGAACTTTTGTTTGAACTGAAATGACCATCAAGTGAAATGATTGACACTAAAGTTCGAAATACATTTTGGTTTAAATACTACTGTAGCAAACATGTCTATTTTTTACCATATTTTTTTTCCAAATGCAAATAGTCTTCAATTCAATCTTTTGTGTGTGTGTGTGTGTATGTATATATATACAGGGTTAGTGTGCCCATTAAGCCCACCAAAATCAAAGTTTAGGTGTTTTTCAATGATATAAGAAAAATATTTTGCTAAAATGCACGATTTCTCTCTCTTCTGAAAATGTATTAATTAGTTGATGTACATTTTAGAATATAAAGTGTAAATATTTTATTAATAAAGTCAAAAGTCTGGCAAAAGCCTGCACGTGTTCCAAATAAGCCCACATGATGATTTATTTCCAAAAATAATAACAATTGTTATTTTTAAAGGAGTGAAAAAAAATTAATAATTCAGTGAGAAGGTATTAAAAATAATAATGTTTGATGGCGCTTATCACCTAATAACATTTATCCTGGTGAGCATCAGCTCTGATCTTAGCCTTCACACTCTCTCCCTCAAAGACTTTCTGTCCACTACAAAATGTTTTGCCAGTATAGTATTTTATTTTATTTTTTACATATCTTCATGATCTTGGACAGGTTGTGTAGTTTTTTTGTCTCTTTTTTGTCATTTTCTTACTGAAAACAAAAAGGCACACATAAGCAGATATGTATTATTAAATGGTGCTAAACTGTGTAATTTGAAGGCCTGTCATAAGTACATTTAGGTAAAATGTTAGTAAGGTAAAAGCATACAACAAATTTAGTTTTTAAAAACTTTCACTTATAAAATTGATAATAGTTTGTAATTAGATTTCTCATTGAAAAACATTAAAGTGGGCTTGAATGGTTCCATAGTTAATATTGATACTAATAAGGTGGGCTTAAATGGTACCAGACAATGTTTTCCGGAACATAAAATCCTTGTTAGTATGCATCATAGTCATTTTCATTGTGCCCACGTTAAGAAATGTTAAGCTTTTTTCATTTAAGGTTAGCATGCGTTGTCAATAGTTTGCATGTGTTTTATGGCACTGTACCATTTAGTCCCATCTTTAAAAAATGTTAATTAATTATAATGATAACATAATTAATGATGCATTTATTTGTAAATGAACATAAAATGAATAGAAAAACACTGAGTGTTTGTAGTTCACAATGTTTAGTTCCTTGGCAGTCTATCTTTCAATAAGGCTAATAGTTTGGCCTTGAGATTTGTCTGTAAACTGATAAAACTCATCTTTACATTTAAAGGAAAATTACAAAATATGTTAATAAGTACTTTTTGTGTATACACATACAAACAATAAATGTATCTCTTATTTGACATAATATTAGTGTATTTATAAAAAAAAAAAAAAAAAAAGGTGAACGCTGAAGAAATGTGGGGATTTCTGAAGGGTCCTGAAACACCAAAGTTTTGAGGTATCTTTGTCTGAAACCCCCTAAGGCAGCATGCACAAAGATGGGGATAACTCGAAATTGTCAAATGTAATTGATATGCAATTAAAATTAACAAATTAAATTTGATTAAACTAACAAATTACTGGATTCGTTAAAATAATAACCAACATAAAATATTATTTTCTCTCTTTTTAATTTGATGTCAAAGTTGAAAGTGAGCTTAATGGGTACACTTAACATATACAATTTCTATTATGAATATTTTTTCGACAAAATATTTTGTGTAAGAATTACCTAGTCTGACGTAGTGATTAAATTTTTTTGATGACAGTGAATGCAACTCATTGAACACTTTGCACAAACTGTATGGTGTTGAAAGAAAACTAAATGATGCTGCCCTCTAGTGGTTGAGAAAGACAATGTTATGCTTCAGAGCTCCATCAGAATGTTTTGAAAAGCTTATTTCATATTTAGTAATCACAATGAGTTTTATTTCGTTATATAAATGCTATATTGGAAAAAAGTTAAATGATATATTTACTAATATATGTAACTGTTAGGCTATTTTATTCTGGGCTATTTTGATTATGAGCTACTAATAAGCTTGAAAAACATCAGCGCTTTACAGTTCCAAGAGTAAATATATTTAATTTTTCATTGTCTCAAAAGGTGAATAAAAAATTAAAAGGACATTCGTTTTCTGAAAAAAAGGTTTAACAGGCCTATGAACATTGCAAATGTATGAGGTGAGTATTTTAATACCGATCTTTTTATACATGGAACCAGGAACCTGCGCTGTGTGTCACACAACTAGTTTAAGTCAGCATGTTGCCAAGCGCTACTCAATGTAAGTAGAAAATACTTACAAAAATTGAGTGAAATTGTCAATTATGTTGCAGTCCATTCTGAGATGGCTTTTTTGTGAAACATACATGCAATATATCTAAATCAGGGTAGCAGTTGTCATTTTTAACAGCAATGAAAATAAGGCTGTGAGAATTGAACAACATAGCTTACTGCTGCCTTGGACTTTGGATAATTGGTTTGCCACTTGAAATAAAACATAAATTGGCTGTGTATATGAGCATAATTAGGATGCCCATTTAGAAAAGATGTGTGGAGTGTGTCTATTGTGCCATAAAATGCTGCCTAGGTAGGAAGAGTAGCCTACTAAATGTTTTCAACAGCAAAGAATCTCAGAACAGCATTGTTTTCTATAAGCATCACTTGAACTTTTCTGTTTCAAGGGGCTGCTTCTGAGTTCGCTGGGAAGAGCCGAGACTCCTGCGTGGTATGTTCATGGAAAACCTTCCTGTGGATCCTGTCCTGTCCCAAACATCCAAGGGCAGGACTTCCTGCTGTGCAGCTCAGGGCTTTGAAAATGAGGTCCAAACTGCTCTCCAGAGAGTTCTCAGGATCAGGCCTCACCATACTCAACAAGGCAAAAGGGAACAGCCGTGGAAAACACCTCCTGTTACACCAGGCGTTCTCCAGATTACATGACATGCACACTCACACAAACACGTGAACAAACTCCCTAAACTTAGCCCGTCCTATTTTTATGCTCCTTTGTGTTCGCACTCTTGCACACACATTTTTGTAGAGACAGATCTATGATGTATTTTCATAGATACACCTGATTTCCCAGCTGCATGTGTTTTAGATCTTAAGTGCCTTTTTTGGTCAATGAGTTGATTTAATATAAAAATTGTCCCTTTGCAAAGCGCATTACTCATGATCTGTTTTTCATGGTCTTTAATGCCTCTGTTATGGCAGTCAATAAGGAACATCTGCGAGTTCCCGATAATTGCTTTAGTCAGTCGAGGATGGTTTCCAGAGGCTCTGCTTAGCATTTGATGTACTTTTATCCATGATGGACAAAGTCAGACTTTCTATTTAAACAGTTACTCAGTGAGGTAAAAGAATAATGTTGAAATAAGTAAAATTTGGTGTAGTTTGTACTGACATTGCAAGTTCAAAGATCACTATAACAAATTTCAGAACTTCTGATGTTATTGTGCTTAGGTAAAGACATTCTGTCCATTTCTGGTTTAGTTGTAAAACCACTTGGTTGATCCTTTGGCAACACTTTTGCTTTTTTATCAGAGAGCACAGTCAAAGTGCTAATGAAACTGTAGAAACAAGCGACTTTGGCTGCTGATGTGACTCACTCCTCAATCAAAAGGAAAAGCAAGGGAGGAAAGACATTCCAGATGTCAACAGTGAACTCTGCACAGCTCCGGTTTGTGGCCACAAGAGCTTTGTGTACCTGTCCTGCTAAATCTATTATGAATCTCCTGTACGTGGCTTCGCACAGCCAGAGAATTCTCGGAAGCCTTTCAATCAAGCGTGTTGCATTGCTCTTCTGCTTTGTGCCAGGCTTCTCCGGAACTTGCAGAATGTTTCATTTACGTTAGATGCTGTTTGGGAATTCCAGTAGTCAAAGTGTGGGAATTGTACCGAAGCTAAGGTGCGGGAAGCAGACTGACTAACATATTTCTCGATAGCAGATACGCCCCTTTAGCATTTTGAGAGATATTTATGTACAGAAAAGACTTCTTTGTCGAATATTTCTCCAATTGACTAGCAAAATGGGTTTTAGGGGGCAATCCAGATGGAGTAGTGTAGAGAGTAACAAATAGCAGGAGGTTTGGCTTCCTTCAAGAGAGCATACGCTCCATGTAGGTCTCTCTGGACCGCTCTCTGTAAGCCACAGCAGGCGAACATGTAGCGTGTTGAGTTTCATGTGTAATGTTTCAGGAAAAAGCCTATTTTATGAGACCTGAGGTCTTGCAGAATTGGTTGTACAGTTAGCATTGGTAGTTGGAACCATCAATCTTTTTAAACCAAATCTTCAAGGACTTTCGCATTGAATATACTCATTTAGTTGGGAGTCTGTGTGTACATTGTGTGTTGTAATGCAGCAGGTAATCTTTGGAAATCTGAGAGTCGAGGCTGTTTCTGCTAATTCTAAATCACTATTGAAAGGCAGTATGCTTCGTACACCCTTCAGAGAGACTTTGAACTCCAAGTATGGAAGGCCAAACCATGTGTATCAGGTGCCAAAACCATCAAATTGTGTAGCAGTTGGAGAGCACCGAAAACATGCTACTTGTATTCATAGTGTCAAATACATGATTTCACTAGCGTGTGTGGCAGCACGTACATGGGTTTCCTCTAATGAGTACTGATATGTGGTGCGAGGCGAACTGACTGTGTTCTTTCTCTTTGCGTATTCCATTAGATCTCCTGCTTTTATGTGCCAAACTAAATGCACTCTGCAGACTATCATGAGACCTCAGGAGTGTCATGTTTCATTGTCTGAAAGCAGTTGAACAACAGCCACTTGCTTTTAGAGAAGAACAAATGTACAAAGCGGAGGGCTTTATAGTGGGAAAATAAATGATGGCAGAAATCATTCTTGTAAACACAGCATGCTCTGATTCATTCATTTATTCAGCGTGTTTGTGCATGGAAACGCTTCATGACTGCACTCAAGAGAGAAAGATACACAGACAGGATCAGTTGTGTAGTGTAGATGGATTGTGTAAATTAGTAAACCAAAAGCTGTTTTTTTTTTCATAATTCTATATTCATTTCTGTCACTGGTTAATGGTTGTTAACTTCTGGTGTTTCCAGCAAGTTCATGTTAAGTTCTATTAACAAGCCACTGTGAAAGTTACTCTCAAGTAAATGGCGTCCTCTTGTGGTTAATAGTGATAATGCAACAACAACAACAAAAAAAGTTCGGTCTACATTTCTGTGGATTTGAGTCTGTCTTATGTCCCAGTTATTGGTTTGTGTTGAAAATGACCTTGTACGACTTTAGTAGTATGACTTTTATGTTATTTTACTGTTTTCTAGGCATTAGTAATACATACATTAAGCTTTAAGATAATATAAATGGTATATTATCAGTATTGTAACACATTAACTGGACTATTTGTGTGACTTTTTATAGGTTCTTTAGGTACAATTTAAATGATCTTTAAGTATATGCAGGGTCATTTTTGACACTGTTATAAGTTCCAGATGAGTAGGTGTTGAAAAGCATGTTTAAGGTGATGTTTAACACATTTATTGATTCTCAGGAGAGATCAGTCTGCACTGGTTCTATAAACAAAGCAAGGACCAATGCTAATTGGATAATTGGACAGATTAACCAGATGGATTGTTGTTGTCATTAACAGTGACATGCTTTCATGGAATGTTAACACAGGTCACTAGGAATATATATTCTGTGCGTCCCTGTGTGTCATAAATGAGTGGTTTTCACAGGCATTTGAACCCAAAAGTATCTGATATTGCCAGTTTCATATGCATTCTGGCTTAACCATTGGGTAATAGATTTATTCGCTATGCTGTAAAGCTTCAAGAACAGCAAGGTGCTGGAAAGTGTACAGCATGATCATGCTCACTGTTTGACTTTTGTTTTTACTGACCCCGCACTCCACCCCACCTTCGTCTAGGGTGACCTAAATTACACCACCCAAGAAATGTTTTCACAAGAACATCTGTCTTCAATTTAACCCAAACCAGCCACAGCCATCCTGGTCATTATTCAGAGACAATAAATGACCGTTGTATTTTTATGTGACTATTACATGACATCATTTTCGTTTATACATCCCTAAGATATACCTATTGATAGACACGGAACATTGTGCAACATTCATAGTGGGTCGATGCTGGCTATATCTCCCTAATACAGCCAACATTTTGGCAAGAAGATATAAATTTTAAATTCCTACTTGTACCTCATTTGTCATGCTGTACTAAATTTCACCACTAGTGGGAACTCTATGACCTTTAGTTCAGTCCATGATTTCTTTCTGTTATTTTTACAGTTTAATTTCAAAATATTAAGCAGTTTTGCACACCGTTTACATTTGTGTGTGTGTGAAGCAATTCCAATTTTCCATTTTCTTTTTGCGTTTGTTGTGGTCATTTTTTAAAAATCGCTTTTTACATCAGAATGTCCAAAAATGTAGACCCTATAAAAACGGGATCATCAAGCCGTATTCCTCAAGAGCCAACATAAAGCCATATGTCCTCTGAAATATAATTCTGTGTGGTACGCTGTAGTGTATTTGAGTAGAGTGAGTGGGATAAAGCCCCAACTGTGAGGTTCCGAGTCTGTAAGCGGTCATGTTTGCGCTCCGGACTCTCTTGAGCATCGTTTCACGCATGTCTGACCACCTTTTCCACCGTGCCAGACTGTCTCAACACCTCAGAGTCTCCTTCCTCCACATGGGAGTGTAGTTTCAAATGTTAGCCACAGCAAACATACATCAGTAAATCAGCTCACAGCCGTGACAGATGCATGAAGGACCTGTTACATAGTCACCTGAGGGAGAATGTTAAAATGTCTGATTGTGTGCGAGAGTGTTTGTTACTGTGCATGCTAGCCAGCCAAAAAAGTAGCTTACGGCCACATGGGTATGGGGTGTTATCGTGCAGATATGTGGATGGAGACGTACTTCCCACATCCAAATTTGCATACTTCTCTATTTATTTAAAAAAAGTCAAGAAGAGTTTAAATGTCAGTCAGGCTTTTGAAACCTTTCAAAAAAAAATGAAGGGAAAAAAAGGAAATTAACATATGATTTTAAACAAAGAATCTCTTTAAATGTCATCTAAAACTAAATCCATAGAAAAAAGGTATAATTGTTAGGATTTGTTGAGATATTCCTTAATGTTTTTTTTTTTTTTTTTTTGCTTAAAATTGTAAATAGCATCTAATAACTAATTATGAAGCAACGTTAAGAGTTGGCTCCTCTAAAAACTTTAATGATGTCATTTAAAGTGAAAGTTTGACCTAATTTATATTTTATTTTGACGTTTTTTGACAATTATTTTGCTGTAATTGTCATATAACTTATTTTTGAAAAAAGATGATGGATTATCATTAATCGTAATTTTTTTCCCATGCTAACTTGAACATTGCGTTCAGTTGAAATACAGTCGAAATGAATGTAATATAGGCTACTGTAATATGTTGACAAAAAATATTTGAGTTGAATTCATTTTTTTATTACATGAAAGTCACACGTTTTCTGAATATTACCTGATATCCTGATGATACCCAAAAATATTTGTAAGTTTCTAAGAAAAATAGCTTGAAACTACCACATACTTACAGTATAGAGCACAAAACACTTAACAAAAGTTTTTTTTGTGTGTTTAGTCCACTTCGTAAAATGTGGTGGACAAAAAAAAGTTCATAAAATGACTGTGTGTGTGTGTGTGTGTGTGTGTGTAGAGCCTCTAATGAGTTTCCATGCTGTATCCCAGTGTAGTGTGTATTCAGTAGTAGAGCTCAGCATGAGTTCTCTCTTTTTCTCTCGTCCTCTCTCTCTTTCCCCAGGGTCAGCCTCCTTTCACTCAAGTGTGTCTAACAAGGAGGAAAACAGAAAACCCCCATAAGAAAACAGGACATCAACACAGTCTATCAATTCAATGACAGCTCCCACAAATCCTCTATACATCCTATTCCTCCATCTTAGCATCTTAATTCTTGCAAAAAAATAAAATAAAAAATAAATCTTTTCAAGACATCCTTCCATCTATCCTCCAATGTTTTGACATTATCCTCTGTTGTCTTTCCTCAGCATCCTTCATTCAGTGTTTTAACAATCATGCAACAGGCTTCAGTTGTGTAACACCCTCTTATATTTCCCACATGTCTTCAATACACTAATATAATTTGTGCAGGACATGTTTGTGTTTTCTGAAACATTTTAATCCTCATCAGAGATGACAGTCAGGGGGTGTCGAGGGTGTACGACACCCCAATGGCATCCACATGGGTATGTGTGTACAGACTCATGTTTACATGTTGCTTGTGGGTTGTTACGCATGTGATAGACAAGACTCCCCTCTGCCTCAACCCACCACACTTTCCACCGCTCCCCCAGAACGTAAACAGTCTGCACCATAGGAATGTTATCCCAAACCCACTAATTTGCCTTGATTACATTAATATTTTTCAACTGAAATTGCCCTTTTCCCCTTCCTATTACTTGTGTTTATTTTTTTTCTCTCTCCTCCTCTTCTCTGCCTGTTCATTGCGTTCTCTATTAGGACCAAATTAGAGGCCATTAGCTGGCAGACGGATGCCCTGCAGTTCCGGTCTGGCTGTGAGCTGGAGCTGGGGGTATTGTGGGCAAGACGGGGTTACTCTCTGGAGATCTTTGTTGGCTGGAGTCACACCGGGGTAAAGAGGGGAAAAAAGGGAGTGAGGGAAAGATAAAGAAAATGATAACGAGTGAGTCAGGAGTGAGTAATTGCTGCTTTCAGGCATGAACAATTTCTTGTACTTCCTCATTAAGCCGTCATTGTCTTGGTCCATAAGTTAGATGAGGTATCACGGTGAGAAAGTTTGCAAACAAAAGTCTACAGGATATCAGGGTTAAGCACACAATGGTTTTGTAAATTCCAATTCGCTCCCTAATTTCAAAGTTGAGTTTGAAAACATGCAGAACTGCAAGGAATAAGACTAACAATAAATTGGAATTCAAAGAAATGCAAATAACCAACACCATCAAGTGGCAGTTCGTAATTATTTTACGTTTTTGGCAAATTGGTGGCTAATTTGTATAGCTACATATGTTCTCACTTGCACATTTTCATATGATCTGCTGTTAGCGCCCCATTGGTTGTTATGGGATTATGGGTAAGTTTTATGCTATTTTTACTTTTTGCGTAGAAATCACTTGTTGACCTGTTTCCCACTGCAAATTATACAAAATAGCCGCCTTGTGAAATAGTTTGGTTTTCCATGAGATCGGGTCATTAAATTTAACTTCCTGTCATTCACAATCAGTTTTTAGTAAATTTAACTTCCTGTCACACACTTTCAAATTGTTTCACTTTCAGTTCATTTGCTTCATTGATTTTGTTGAATTATAATTCAAAGAAAAGGGGAATTTTGAGTGCAGTTGGTAAGGCTTTTTTCCCCTAAATTTTAAAGATGACAGAAAAGTCACTCGTAATGAACACAAATGAAACAGCACTTTCAAAATGAAACAGCACTTTCAAAATTACTCTTATTCACTTATATTTTTATGTAAATTTGCTGCCATAGTATGATTTACAAGGCTTTATGCATTTAAAGACATTTCGTTTGGTTTCTCTGAGCTGAATGCTGTACAGGTTATGTTCAGGGAATATTTCCTCTGGTTATAGGAGTTCAACAGCAGGTGTTGTCCTGTTTTCTGAATTGAGCGCAGCAGCTGGTTTGGGAGGATGAGAGTTCTTTCTTCATTTTTACCACAATCGTATTACTATGCGAACCTCATCCACTCCACTGTTACTGACCACAGGTGGTTCATCCATCCAACACTATTGATGCTGTAATGTCATTTATCCTCTGATGGTGTGTACAGACACTAAATCAGCCACTGAATCTTTCTAAGTCAGGAAGAGCAAGCGGTGTATAAAATGTCAGGCATAATTGTCTTTTAAGGAACAGATACAGCTTGAATTCTTGAGGCGATTCATTTGAGAGATATCACAATTTCACAGCGTTTCGCTCTCTAATACCCTGCCAGCTGGTTGGTGAAGAGTTTTACTATCAGTTGAGTTTTTGCTTCAGCGGAGAGGGTCATCTTTCAGTGGCACCTCAAATGTTTCTTTTGACTTGGAGGAAATGGGTCAATTCCAAGATGCTGAGAGGTAGAGAGAGACATTGCAGGACAAGGCAGAGCGCCAAGAGAAATTCTTGCTCTCTATCCCCCATCCCCCAGTTTTTTTTTTTTTTTTTGAAGATCTTTCTCTCAGGGACATTCAAAACAAACACACTAAACCCCTTTTATTTGTTTTTGTGTGCAGATGTTTGTGTCTTGGTTGGTCCGGACAAACAAATGATGAAGTAAACATGAAATAATTCACCTCTGGGTAAAGATACATACTTGAAAAAACAGAACGTGAGCACTTCCAAACTCCTGCAAAGATATTAATGGCAATTCCAGAGCAGTGCTGGCAAGCATTAGGAGGTTTTAGATGTTGAGTTAGACATCTTAGTTTGGCGTAGCATTAAAACAAATAAGGTTCCTGTCTGTAGACCTCAGTGCCATACGGCATTATGTTGACTCAGATGCTGACATATGGACTGAATATTCCCTACTGAAAAATAAACATGTAGTTGTGATATTAGTTTACCACAAATACAAACTATAATCAAGTTTGAAACTCCCCTTTGGGCAGTTTGATTACCTTGTCGGCTCAAGTAATTCCCCAAGTCATCTGGACAGTGATTTAGTGCTGGTTCGGGTCAGTCAGGAAGACGTTTGTTTCGTGCGTGTGCTGTGCGTGTGGAGGTGCATTCAGACCGATCTGTGGGGAATTGAACCGCTCGAATCCTGCCACTTTTATCTCTTCCAGCTTCCCCTTTCTGCAGTCTGTAATTGCAGACTTCCAATCATGCTGTTTACACAGAAGAAGGACTTTTTTAAAAATCTTTTTCACCCTCCCTTCCCCTCACGGAGCTTCCACCATCCCTCGACCTGATGGCAAAGTCAAAGAGACTGCAGGGTGTCCAATTTGCCATTTTAGGCTTCGTAAGGATGCTCATGAGTGCCCCCTGTGCAAAATATCACATCAAAAGTGTCAGAAGGCTGGAGGATTTCAGTAACAGCAACAGGGTGATGATCTGGAAGGACAGTAACACTCGCTCAGAAAATAAACATTGCCTCGGAATTTTCTGAAGGCTATTTCATGTCTCAAAGTGTTTAGTACTTCTCTAAACATGTAATAGTTCTGGCTTTTGAGGATGACTTTATGCAAACATTGAGTTTTGAACCTTTCTAGCAGGGTTGTGCACCATTCACTTGGAGAATGGCTTTTAAATTTCTATTGTGCTTGTCTCTAGATCTCCTTATGAGACGAGCTTATGGTGCTGAATGCAACCCATCAAACCACAGACAGTTTTTTTTCTGTTTCTGAGCAATTTGAAGATTTGTTGACACAACAACTCATTTCCCTGTAGTCCATTTCAAAGAACAGTTACAAGTAAACCACATAAGAGCTGTGGTTATCCAGCATTTCACCACCTCAAAGAAGGGAATGTAAGACATCTTGATCTGTTCATGTGAATGGATTACACAATATAATGATTGTGTTGCAGTGTGTGAACTCAAACCTGGCCTTCTGTGTGCTGCGGTCTTTGGGGTGGCTTGCAGAAACGATATCCCCCAAAAACCAAAGCTGCCAATTACAAACCCCACAATTAGTCTACCACTAGTCTATGTCTTTACCAACATTCCTGATGCGAGAGGGTTAAAAGTAAAAGCGTTCAGTCCCAGCTGGCTCTCAGGCTGACATAGAAGAGCCAGGCTGAGCTTTGAATTGGAGTTTGAAGGTAGCCATGGTGGAGATGTGAAATTGGCCTGTGTCATGGAACAGTTGAGCTCATTGCTCACTAAATGATTAGTCAAACTGGAGTTGTCTCAATGTTATAAGCTCTGAGAGTGAGAATGATCTGTAGGGTCTGTCATTTGAAATTAAAGATGAAGTAATATAAGACCCAGCTCCATGGTTTTGGAGCGACAAAACAAATAAACAAACTTGTGAGTGTGTGTTTATCCTTGAATGCCGCTAGTGCAGTACAGTATGTGTTCACAAAATGAGTCCATTCCTAGAACATTGTCAGCAATTGTGACCAGCTTATTATGTCATCTGGAGATTCGATAGATTTCCTCTACTGGAAGTCCAAGCAAGATAGAGAAGATTTTTTTTTTGCATTTAATAAATTACATTTAATTTCAAGTTCATCGTTTATCATTACTTGGGCCACATTTATACATAGCCGGGTATTTAGAGAAATTAATATTTCCTCCCCACAAGTGTTTTGAACGATTGCTAGAAAATACCATCATCAATTGTTAATCATACTTGCAGGTAGAAGTTCAGAGGAGCAAGCCGGTCCAAATAAACTGAGCACTGATCCATCTTTTAAGAGCAAGCGTTTGGTGAATGTCGCGTTGTACTCTAAGATTGGAAAAGCAGTCATCAGTAAAATGACGTGAACACAACAAGAGACTGTACTGCTTAAGGTGTTGTTGAAAGAATGAATGTTAATCACTTATTCTTTGTAGATTTGTCTTTCAGAAGGGCATATAAAACAAATTAACTCTCACAGGGTACAGTGTCTTCTTGACATGATGTAATCCACACGGAAATTGTACTGTATGGGGGCGGGGCAAGTTGTTGGCAGTGTAGAACGTGACATGGATCCGTAACAGAGAAAGATTCAAATTACTGATGACTCGTTTAGGCGAATGTGAGCTGACTTTTTTTTTTTGATACACAATAACTTTATTTATCGTGCACAACTTTGCAGATAGTTTATGTTCACATACAGCTACATGACACACTGTCATTCATACATTTATATTCACTACACTAAAGTTTGGGGTCAAAACAGTGAAAAGAAGTCTAAATTAAATACAGTATAGACAGTAATATTGTAAAATATTATTGCAATTTACATGAACTCTTTTCTTCAATAAATATAAAGTTCAAATGATTCACATTTATAAAAAAAAATTCACAAAGTAAAGTCTTTCCTTTCATTTCAACATAATGACACCAAACGGTTGATGGTTTGATATGCCTAAAATGTGTGTTTAAGCTATTTCTATATGGTAGTATCACAAAATGTTTGAAATATTATGTTTTTTTGACGTCTCTATAATGTCTTGCCAAGACCACCATCCTCAGTCAGAATTTAGGATTCTCCACCTTCAAAATTCAATGTCAGCTCCTGGATAATGGAAATATGTTGCATAGGAGTAGGAGTAAACTTACTGCTAAATGTCTCTTTTTGTGTGGCCGTACGTCAAGAAATCCAAACACCAAATTCAATGTATTCATTTATGCATTTTTAGTGTTTATGTTAAGGTGGGGACCTGAGAACCTACATTTTCCCTAGATTTTGTCATTGTGGTCTCACGTTTAGCTCATTTGAAAAGCTTGCTTCATCTCACATGGTTTCAATCGGCCTGTCCTGGAGACCTCAGGGGCTGTGGCTGGGGTGCAGACCTGCCCTGTGTGCAGGGGAGCAGATGAAATGCATGGAAACAAATACCTGGAGAGAGCTCAGTGTGTAAAAGGAAAGATCAGGGAATGCAGGGAGGGAGATATGAAAGAGTGAACCTCAGTTAATGAGGTCTAACACACCATTGCTCCCGGCTCCATCAACACTCCCCATCACTCTATTCAAGTTGTTTTCATTAACTCTTGAGAGATGACACATGTTGAATAAGAGAGGAAATGCTTTTTTTCACCACCTTCTTTTTTTCTCAGCAGTCATTAGGGAGGTGCTGAACTCTTAGGCTCCTCCTCGGCGTTTCCCATGACATTGTATTCCATCTCATTCCTCCCTCTCTGATGCAATGTACCATGATTTTTCATTCTTATAAAATATTCATCACACAGACTCGGAGAAGCAGGAGCCCTGTGTTTGCTCTCTCACCGTGTGTTTCAGCTCTCGGTGGGAAGAGGAAGGGCCGAGCTTGTGGAGAGATGAAACACAAACAATGACGGTCTCTATTCTTTGTCACTGTTTCGGAACGGTCTGTTTTGTGTAAGGCTGTGATTTCCAGATAAGTAATTTGTGGATGGGCCATTGTAGCTTCTTTGCAGCAGAGAAGGTTGCTTAGGGTCATTGGTCCATGCATATAAGGAGAGGTTGACTTTGGGTTAAACTCTAAAACACGGTGTGCTTATAGGGGTCTAGTGAGCAGTTCTTTCAACAGAGCCATTTCCCAGATCTAAGATCTTCTTCAAACTTGGATTTACGTCTCCACCTGTATTTCCTGGATACTTCATCCAGTGACCACTTCTCAGTGCCCTATGCCATTTTTACATTCTTAGTGAATTTCAGATCATTACTTTTTGAGGAGATTGAGAAGCTGAGGAGATGAATATGAACATTGCTGTGAATGACCCCTCTACCCTCAGTTTTCTCAGCAGGGTTTGTTGCGTGAGGTGGAAACATTTCCTGTTGGCTCCCATAAGAACTGAAATTTGTGTAAGCATCGTGCATTTCAAAGAACATTATCTAATTCCGTGATGCAGTTCATATGAAGGCCTGCTTCTGCATCAGATTAAAGTGCCCCTATTATGCCATTTTAAAGGTGGCTAATATTGTTTTATGAGTGTCTTAAAACAGGTTTATGTGTA
>JAUCMU010000021.1:8581882-8599361 GCA_032275025.1 Enteromius treurensis | reverse complement strand
TATGAGTGTCACAGCAAAGGGTCTGAATACTTAGGACCATGTGATATTTCAGTTTTTCTTTTTTAATAAATCTGCAAGAATGTCAATAATTCTGTGTTTCTCTGTTAATATGGGGTGCTGTGTGTACTTTAATGAGAAAAAAAATCAACTTAAAATGATTTTAGCAAATGGCTGCAATATAACAAGAAGTGACAAATTTAAGGGGGTCTGAATACTTTCCGTACCCACTGTATATTAAAATTACTGAGTATAATAAAATATATTAAATATGTAGGGAGTATGTATAGTCAGCAGGTCAATGTTACCCAAAAGGGTTTATTATGTCGGGCTGACATTCTTTTATGAATATTTATTCTGATATTTCTCAATTTTCCTTTAAATTTTCTTTCACCTTTTTAAATAAGATTTTGATGCATTTTCATTTATATTTTGTTTTTTTAGTTTAAATTCATAGTTTTCATCTTCATTTTAGTTACAGAAAAAATAACCCTGCTCCACCCAACAAAGCAATCGAAGTCGAGAAAAAGCGCCATCAATAGAACTATCACTTTCTGTCTACTCCTTTCCACTTCTGTATCTCTCTACAAACAACCTGTGTTACCTGACACAGTTTGGTCATCAGCCAAAAAACAGTGTTTCGGTGGAACAATAGGATCATTCACAGAAAATTATATCCATAGTTTGGCGTGTCTTTTATACACCATCACCCGGAGTTTACCGTCTGCTATTGTTGCTCTCACAATGACAGCACACAACCCTTCCTTCACGTTATTTGTTGATCCTGTTCCGAGGAACCATTCAGTCCTAGTCCATGCGACAGGACTGCTTCCTCTTCAATGTATCGCTTTCAGGTTATTGATGTCTTGTTTTGTGTTCTTTCTTTATTGCAGAAGGTCAACGGCTTTTGGAACAGACCTTCGTGTGTGTGTGTGCGGTTACTGAGACATGGTGGCGATGACTCCTTCCAGCTCTCTTTTTATTTTGCTCTTTCTTGTCCTCTGTCTCAACAGGGTCACATGTCGTCCCCTGGGGAGGAAGCACCTTTAACGGCATCAGCCAGGTAGTGTGAAGGATTAGGCCTGTTTTTCCCCCGCCACAAATAAGCAGGCGGTGTTTCCCAAGGGATGTTTGGAAGCACGCTCTGGGCTGCGAGTTTTAGAGGCGTATTGTGTTGCAAGATGGTTTTCATTTGATGCCACAGTAGTTTGTGTTAGAGTAAATCATATTTCACAGTTCCTCAGTGATCTTATCACTAGTCATGCAATGTCAGACCAGCCATTGTGGCCTTTAATTGGATGCAACTCTCTTTGTTGGGACAGATGCTGTGAGGGGACTGCGGCGGGGGTTCGTGGGTGTTCATGGCATTCGTCGCTCTCCCAGCAACCTTCCGCCATCCTCTGCATTTGACCTGTGCAGCGAGAGACCATGAGGCCGAGAAATTAAAAGCGCCTTCCCATGAGACCACTCACAGGCACCTAATTAAACATCTCACATTCCATCTGTAGGGTGCAAACTTTGAATCCGCCCGCACACACATATCTATAACGTGAACTATGGTGAAATTTTGTTCCCATAGCTTTGATGCTGGGTTGTTCGAGATGACTCTATCTCACCACATCAATAATAAATATCTTGCTTTGAAAGTTGAAAGTTGATTAAAGAAGAAGCAAAACCACACTTTTGTCTCAGGCTGGAGGGAGCATTGTTCATCTGAATTGCTTAATGTTGTGCATTAATCATACAGAATGTGAGGGAGGAAAAGTTTTGTTCAGTAAAAGCACACAATAAAAACACATCTTGTTTCAACAAGGGAAGAGTAATCTGCATTGTTAGTTTTTCACGCATTGGCTATGTTTGACGCACCCTTATAATGCAATTAAGCCAAGCTATGTAAATAGAGTAATGCGATTGTTTATGCGATTATGCTTATAATTAGCATAACCATAATTGCAGTAAAATATGTGAAGTACTGTGGTTTTAATTGCACAGTGCAAGCATGTTTAATCACATGTATTCTTCTCTGAATGAATTCGCATTTATTGAGGATTTAGCTGGATGCACTCATGCACAAGTTTAAAACTTGGTGGAACAGGATATAAACAATTACTGCAAAAGGTGTGTTTGGCAAAAATACAATCTTGTAATTGGTCTTAACTATATAACAAACAACAGTACACTGTGGACATTTCATTCATGTACTTTTAATAAATACTGCTGACAAAATGCATATTGTACGTGCTTAAGTATGTGTTGACACCTGAGCAACTAATCAGTAACACTTAAGTCTGATTAATGAGTCGTCCCTTTTCAGGGAATCAGAGTCATTTGTTCAGGAATCAGATTGCACTGGTCGCTCCGTAGAAAAACATTTGTGCAATAACTGGTTTTAGAACAGTATTCACATTTTAGTATTTATATACTATTATAGTATTTTCAAATACCTTTTATTGTTATATTTTCAGTTTTTATTTATTTATTTTTTTTCATTTCACCTGTGTAGTATGAAAAAACAAGGGAAACCGCTGAACATTTTGCATTTGATGCAGGTGCATAAAAACAGTCCTGTTACATCTGCAATTTACATTTTGCTCTGCGAGTATAGAGCTACAAATTAATAGCATCAAAGTAGCTTAAAAACCTCATTTATTAAAGCGGATAATCAAAATAGTGGCAAGCAGCATGTAAAAGGGATTAAAGAGGTTTGCTCATGTAATGTAAACACCTTAATTCGAGTAATTTCTTATTCTGACTATTGATAATAATCAGATTATTGGTGTATGTGTAAATGTAGCCATTGATTTATTTAGTGTCCGCTGGTGCCAAGACTTTTTGACATGCCTAGCAAGCTCTTTACGTTGTGTTGCAATAAAGCACCTCTCGCTACAAACAGGAACCAGATTGAAGAAGCCAAATCCATTCCCGGAATTTGTTGTGTGTTTAGTAACGTGAGAAATTACGCTTAAGGTAGCATGGCGGAGAATGAATGGTACTGTTGCTTATCTTGCACATTCAAGTAACAAGACCACCACCAGTGAGTGAGCCAATCGAAAAAGTAAACAATCGATACCTGTGACTAACCCTTAAGTTTTTAATTAGAGAAACCTGGAGTGTCTCCAGCATAAATAATATTTTGAGAGAAAAATCGATCATGGTTGCTGCACTGCGTACGGTTTCATTGAAAGATCCGCAGCATATGGGTTTGTTTTGGCTTATGTTTGCTCCTAGTTGTGTCTGAGAGCGTCAACTGTAAAACTCTTGTTCTGTCTCTTTTACTCCATCCTGTTCCCACCACCATGCTGCTAGTTTTTCACTCATGCATTGCCGTTCAAATCAACACCTCATCCCGAGGGATTCACTGCAACCACCTCCCAGGTGCTTTTTCCGTGGCTCAAAACACTGTATTTACCCTTAGGAGGTTTTGTCATGCAGGTGGTACACAGATCTCAACTCAAGTATAGGTTTACAAATAGATGTGTTTGATACTTAAAACCATATTTTGGTGCAATAAATCTCACTCCTCTGTGAATGTTTATTGATTTTGAAACTTTTTAGCAGGGAGGCACTGATATTAACTGATAACAAATTTCAGTAACACTTAAATACACGCAATAACAGTACATGAATTATCACTAACTTAACTACGCCATTAATTAACTACTGCCTGAATAATGCCACTTCAATTACATGTTAGTTAATGTATTAATTAACCATTTGTGGTAAACTAAATCAAAGATGCTGTAATGGCACACAGTTGTTTATAGATTTGCCACCTGCAGATTAATTCATGAGTTGTTAATGCATCATTATGTCATGACTTTACTTGGGGGGTGGAGGGAGGGGGGGGGGTAAAGAATCTTCATTAATTACTTATAAAGTAACATGAATTCATGACTTGTTAAAAAGTTATCAATTACACATTTTTTATACATATTCAGCTCATCTAAATCAGATATTTGGTGCTTTTCGGGGATTTGTAAAGAAGTGAAAGAGCAGAGGTCCTGTGGTTGCATTTTGATGGAGAAGGAACTGAACGGTAGAAGGAAAGTTGACATTTTGAAGAGGCAATAGTGACCCAAAAGAAGAGCTACGTATGATATAATGACAGTAAACCAATCTATAACATAACCAAAGCAATAATCATCTTCTCTTGTGGAAAATTGTGTCCGCTTAATTATAATGAAAACGTTATTGTAGGGAGGCAGCAGTGGAATCATTTAAAACAGGATGAGATTAACTTGTTTTTAATTATGAATGCATTATTGTTTGTTGGATGAGTTGCAAGAAAATCTCTGTCATTCACTGATGTTTGTGACAGCTGCAGGTGGCAGGTCTATGAACAATTTTGTGCCATTAAAGCATCTTTGATTTACTGCAGTTTACCACAAATTGTTAATCAATAAATTAACTAACATGCAGTAACTAACGTGTAATTATGGTGGCGTTATTCATGCAGTGATTCATAGCGAGTCATGTCGTAGTTAAGTTAGTTCTTAATTTATAGATGTCATGTATTAGTACATGATAATTAATGTGCTGTTATTGTAAAGTGTTACCTAAATCTCTTCACTATTTTGAAGAACGCCTACCTTCATTCTTGTTACTTAAAAAGCACAGATTTGAAATACCTTGAATGCAGAATGAGGAGCATGTTTGTTTAACAGAGGAACATCTTGAACTCTGAATGAGTGGGCACTGGAAATATCATCTGAGCATGACTGGAGGTGCAAAAACACTGTACGGCAAGGCAAGTTCCTGGAAATCCTGTTAGAATCACTGCAAAATTAAACTTCAAAGACTTTTCAAGAATGTCTGGTACTCACACAAGCCCTAGTGATTTTATACTTTAATTATTTCTAGCTGTCAGCACGATTAGCCGACTCAGGAAAACAGTTCCTGCTTGTTTGCAATGGTGTAAAGTAATGTCGTTTATGTGCAGCTTTGCATGAACCTCTATCTGGATTATGAGGTGCTGAGTATTCAAATTAATTTCAAGCATGAGGAACCCAGTATTGCTTAGGATTGGAAACCATGCACAGACGTCTCCAAAAAAGAAAAAAAACTACTCCGGGGATTAATGGGACTCTTTATCGGCAAATCATTCTGACATCGTGAAGCTCTCTGTGAGTACTCTAGTGTTTACCTAATGTATAAAATACACGTAATACACGACTTCCCCTGATCCTGCAGAACACATCTCCTCCCTCACTCCACTGGGCATCAAGCTTAAATAAATTCCAGCATGTTGTGGTGGTTACTAAGACGTACTGTACTGTAATTGATGTACTGACCATAATTCCTGTAAATGCAAACATTTTGATGGTTCAACAGCAGTTCTGCTTGCTCACGTGTGTCCACTGAGATTAGCTGAAGAGGTGGAGCTGCATGCTTCAGATCTGATCGACCAGGTAGTGTTTCTAATTTAGACAGGCATTTCTTTAATTTAGCTTCAAAACAAGTGAGAATAGACTGGTCCAGAGTTGAGTCATGTTATAATTATTCAGATGAAAGACACTGGTGCTGTCATGTTACTCTATAGCCTTAGATATTATGTGATATGCAAGCTCTTGGCAGCTAGCTGTAAATGAAAACACAGCTTGGACTCATTTAAACAAATGCAACTACACCTAGGTTGGGTATCGATACAGTTTTCCTGATTCAACTGGTTTGGATTCTGATTTATTTTGATTTATTTCCATTAGAAACTTACTGTTGCTTGTAAAAATAGTTATCGCTCTGTTAATAATGTAACTATACTACACACTGATTCAAGTCCATTTACTATGAAGGAGCAATATCTATATTTTTACCCAGCCTTTACCTACACTTCATCATAAAGTGACATCATAATTACTACATCTGAAAGAGAGACATGACACTCTATCTCAGTAATGTTCTGCAAATCCATATCATAGGCCCCATGGTATTTTAATGGAGGAATATTTGCGGCCAACGACTTTCAGCAATGATGCTGAGGAGAGAGAGAGCTGGGTGAGAAAGCTCCAGGGTTGCCATGTCAATTAAACTCATTACTTGAGGAATCTGAGCTGTTTAGCAGCTCATCTATCACTCATCAAAGCACCACATGAACGACGGCCCTCTGGGAAGAAATGCTGGGAAATTGATGGGCAGTATTGGCCCTGAAGTTGTATTGATAGACATTAAAGAGCTCTTGGCCCTGTTAGTGTGCCGTTAATTTAACACATCTTAGGCTAAACTATCACAATGTGTTCCAGAGGAGGGATGTGATAAATACAGGAGTAGACAAAAGGAGAGATGGCATAGCAGATCTACACATGCTTGAACTGCTTCAGGAAGCGCTGACTTATGGGCCTTCCAGTGGCATTACTCCGGTGTTGGCAGACTGTAAACTGCCTCTGCACTTGGAAAACAAATCATTGAGGAATTTCAGTTGCACTTCCCTTTATCAGATAAAACAGCTTGCCAGGAATACTTTCCTCGCTGCCCTGAATTACAGACTTGAATATTCCTGAATAGAGATAGTCTCAACATGCCCATATTTAGGAAAACGGTGTGAGTGTGAGAAAAAGAGAAGGGATGTGGGGAGCTGACAGATAGACGAGGTTTATTGATTTGCCCTTGACCTCCATGTTTCCTGGGTCCTGTGATTCCCACAAGAGGTCAGAGATCAGGCTGCGATAAGGGTTTTATGACTCTGCCATGCCTACCACCCTCCTTTCACTTTTTTTTTATACAAAGATCAGTAGTGAGATTTTAAAGTCTAGGGTGTAGCTACACCAGCCGTTCATAAGGTCTTAATTACATTGGAATGTAATATTCACACCAGGGGCTTAGTTACTGCTAGCTATGTTAGAAATAACTCTATACTTCATTTGGTTGAGCTATTAGCTCTAAAAGCGAGGCTTAACAATTAGGTAATAAGATCTCTTGTTTGTTGTTGAAAAGTGATAGGTTATTCACCTTGGTTCAGTAAACTTAAAGAGAAATAATGTTGTAAAGCTGTGCACTGCAAAAAAAAAAAAAAAAAAAGTTTGTTAAAATATCTTAGTTGTGTAAAACAAGATCAGTTGCTTCAAGAAACAATGAATATCATATAGATGTGGTTTTAAAAAAATCTTTTAATTTACTTTGTTTTTACCACAAGAGTAATTTGTGTTTTGTTTAAAGGATAAATATTAATAATTTAATATTAATTAATATTAAATTAATATATGACTTCAAGCAACTGTCAAACATGGAACCATTGTAAACTTCCCCTTGTGACAATGATATATGATAATGTCATATGTCATTACATGTATTACTGCTTACAATTGTTATATTCAAAAAGAAAAAGAAAAAAAGAAAAGAAATGCACGTTGCAAAATTGATTTCTCTTTAATCTCTTGATTGCACAACATTCACATATTTAGCAGTGTGCAAGTAGTATCTTAGCACTTATTATTCCTAGACAGACTGAGTTGTTTATGCACAGCTGGTGTAGCCGCGCATTGGCGCATATTTGGCACTCACCCTTCACCCTGGGTCAAGTCGTCTGGTCCATGCTGCATTCATGTGCTATCTCCACATTGACCATTACAGATTCCTCTGTCTGATTCCAGATTCCCAGACCTGTAGGGGGCCGCAGGATCTCAGCGAACCCACAATCACTACAAGGAGGAATGACTCAATTCTTGGTTCATAAGTCTCTGTGATCCACTGTAAATGGTTTGGGCTCTTCAAAGGGACCATTTATAATCAAAGGGAAGGAAATCCCATGCAAGTAAGCGTAGCTAAATGTTATCCCTCATAGCATCTCATATTCACACTGAACATGTGATTTTGTTTCCTAGAAAATATTGCAGCAATATGGGGATTAATCACTGCGTACCTCCATAATACTATCATGTTACTATCTCCCTAGTCCAGCTATCCTGTTTTATTGTTGTTTTATATTACCATCCCAGACTGTACATATGTTTCTGAGAGGAAGAATGATGATGTTGACAGGTCTTGGTGGACAAAGCGGGATGGGCCTAACTGGATTCATCCTTCACATATGGAGCAGCCCTGCTCATCTCATCCTCGCCTTCCACTTCTTGGAGTCTCTGTTCTGTATTTATTAGATTGGGCCCCGTACCTGCTCTGTTTCCACGCGACACATGAAAGTAGTTAGACCGAGTACAATTAAGACGAAGTGCTCCACGGATCTAATCAGAGCTCGGCTGGAACAAAGATCTGAGGCATGCCAACGCGCTGGATGTGTCAGTCACGATTAGGGTGTCCCACTCAAAAGAAAACATGACACACGTGCATGCTGTTATGATATGCCATGATATCTCTCATATCCAGCTGATCACAGTTTTATGGGTGGGCCCATATATGGGATTATCCTTCACTCGTGTTTTCACATTTATATTGAGCCGTCTTATATCATTTAGCTTTTTGTCTGGTTTCGTTTTGCCCTCACCTGGTATTGATTTTAATAAATGATACACCGCCTGGTGAATCAAACAAGTCTAAGAGATCATGTTCAGCCAACTATTCTCATGGGCTCCGTGGCACGCTGCCTCTTTGTGTGAACAAGAGCAGGCATTATGGGCTGAGGTTTCATGGTTTTGTTGAGGGATGTGGAGATCTGCCATTAAGACGAGTGTGGGTCCATCATCTCGCGCATTATGTAACAATAAGCCGCCATGGTTTTATATGCCTGTAAAAGCCTTATTTCACACCCGTATGTGCCTGTGCAAAAGCCTTGGCCATAAATGGAAGCAGCGGTTTATAATAAATCACATATCTGTCTCCAGTCATGCCGACCATACTAGACGTATGGTTATGGGAACATGGGCCATTGCCATCTGAATTACCATAATATGCCCTTTTGTAAATACTTCTACTGTCCTGCTTTTTCTCCGAGTCTTTTGAAAGGGCTTATTTGTTCCGAAGTAAACATACTGAAAGTCTTCATGTACATGTCATCACAGTTTGGAGGAGCTTTGACGATAGTTTATAATTTAGAAACTTGCTAAAGTTAGAAACAGTTTTAGTTTGTCTTGTTTTTCTTAGATGATAAAAAGCAAAACGGTTTTAATTTAATCCCGTTTTAGGACATCTGTATTGTGTTTTAAATGTTGAAATTTTAAGAATATGGGTGTAAATGCATGGAAATAAGTCTGGAAAATTACACTGTGGAAAGCTCATAGAAAAAAAACCCATTGTGCATTACTTTAATTATGTTGTCTTGTATGTTGGAGTGCCAACCATAATTATGCATCTCATTTATCAATGGTTCAAAGTGAAATCTTCTTTCACCTGACACCTAGTATCTGGAGCCAGACCACTTTACTGTAATGAAGCCTGGCTTGGAAAGACAAAAAAAGAACGTTTCTGTCACAGAAACATTAAACAGCCATGTTAATAGAATGTATTCACGACAGTCTCTTTCTGTGAGATTTGCTATGTTACATAAAAGGATTTCTACACACTGGTTCTTCATGTGTTCACGTGGATGAGTTCTGTTTACCACCTGCAGCATTAAACAATATAAGGACAGCTTTTAGTTGAAATTTTGAAGTAGAAGTAATACTGTAAAGGTCTTGGGAGCATGAATGTTCCACAGATGATTAGCTGAAAATTTCTTTCCTTTAGCTTTTAAAATGATTTTTCAATTAATGAGTTCAGAAGTTGTTGTTTCAAATCTTTGTATACTATGTTGGCTGCCAATATCTAATGGTAGGGAAAAAAACAAATATAACTAAAAGCATTATTCTGGTCTCTTTCAATTCCTTGATGGTTTTTTTTTTTTTTTTTTTTTTTTTCTCATTATATTAAATTTAGTTTTTTTTTTAATCGGAATTTTCCACTGGAGTTCCCCCATGTTCAGTCAGTCTTTGAGAAATCATGTGTAGGAGTATTCTGAATCACACAGACAGTGTGTGGGGAGGATGTTGCACCCTAGAACAGTATGAAGATGTTATAACAGCATCAATGGAAAACTATGACTGTTAAAGCATACAGAAGCCCATGCATTATTATTTTTACACCTCCATTTTTTTTCTTATTTTGCTGTAAGCCCTCAACAATAGATTATCTTGAATTATATATGTTTTCTATATGTTTTTGTGATGCTTTTTAAGAATTTACAATTACAGACTTTTAAAGAATAGCACAGTGATAAAAAAACAAAAAACATTACCTGTATGACATCGCATTTTCCTTACTAAACTTATTCTATACACTTTTCTGTTTTAATGTTCAGATTTTTATGTTGAGCCCTCACTCTGCCCTTTTTTGAACTTTATAGTAAAAACTCTGAGCCATAACTACTGCTAGCCTGGGATACAGTTTTATCTCTGAGAAGAGCTGCTTTAAATGTTCGAGACTGAGTGACAGGACTTAAAAAGAGGCCCAGGTGAGTACAGCCGCTGTCAGTATGATGCTCTTATGGGATTTATTTTTATAGAACAGCGGCATGACGAGAATGTTTCCTTTAGCTGCAATGCATAATTCAGCGCCACACATCTGCTATTGGGAAAATGCAGACACTTTTAGTAGGGAGTGGAATAAAAAATAGGCAGGAGAAGAGAGGGATGAGAGAAAGAATAGTCTGCAGTCTTTTATAGAACACCTGGACTCAGATGCTGTGCTGTCAGTAAGGTGCTTATACAGTGTTTCATAAACATTACAACAGTCAAATCAATTGTAGTTTAATCAAACTCTTGTTATTCTGTCCCGGTAGGCACATCTGTTAAAGAGGCCTTGGATATACCAGACATTAAATGCAGAAGATAAATTCATGCAATTTACTTCATGTGTCTTGAATAGCTAAGCATATACTGTTAGGGAGACCGGGGCTAGTCATCAAATGGGGAAGCTGTCACAAAGACTATACTGTAAGTTTTGAGTCAAAAGTTCAGTTGCATTAATATGTGTTTTAATTTTTGTATGTTTGTTTGAATAACAAGTGGTATCAAGTTGGATGAAACAAAGACTTAGAGCTTTAAAAAAGGTTTTTGTATAATTGCCTGTAATAAAATATGTTATAGTGACTAGTAGGGATGGCCAATATAACCAAAATCTTACACCACAATCGATAGAAGTCATTTTATTTCATAGTGATAATATATGTCTTGTTATAGTTATGTTTCCTTTAAAAAACATTTTTTGATACTTTAAAATTTCATCATTCTGTGATTTCATTTTGTGAAATTCACAAAAAACAAATACTAGCCTAAATGTAAAAATAATAAAAAAACTCCGAATTAAAAAGCGTGGTTACAAGTTCCATCATTTCCTATAGATTTCAATGGAGCTTACCACCATAGTTAGCTAATGGTGCTTTTGGGAAATGCACATCAAATGCAACACCTTTCAGTTGGGTTATGCACTGCAAAAAAATGCTTTCTAAACCTAGAGCTTCTAAGACCTGTTTCCAGCCAAAATATCTAAAAATTCTCAAATCTAGAAGGATTTTCTAGACAAGAAGGAATTATTGTCTTGTTTTTAGAAAAAAAACATGCCAAAATTAAGTGAGTTTTTACTTGAAACAAGCAAAATAATCTGCCAATGGGGTAAGCAAAATTATCTTATTTCAAACAGAAAACAAGATTATTTTGCGTACACCATTGACAGATTATCAAGCTTGTTTTAAGCAAAAAGTACCTTCATTTTGACTTTGTTTTTTTCTAAAAAAATAAGACAATATTATTTTCTTGTGTAGAAAATTCTTCTTGATTTCAGAATGATTTTATATATTGGCTGGAAACAAGAAAGAAAAACTAGTCTTAAAAAGCATTTTTTGCAGTGTGGAATTCATTGCCAGCGCTGCACAGGACTTGCTCAATAGTAATTTTGTTTTTAGACCACAAAATCAACAATGTCACCAAAGTGTTTTTTTGTTTTGTTTTGCTTTTTACTTGAGATATCTTTGTTCAGCTTCCCAAAGATCACAGTTTTGAGGGAACAGTGGATGATTGTTTCTCCAGGGCAGCAATGGGGCTGTGCAAGTGTGTTTGTTTTTTCCTGGCATTTCGGTGATGAATGTTTTCTAAACAGATTAAATTAAATTTAAGTCAATTAAGCTGTTGCTCCAGTTGTTTTTACATCGTTGTCACAGCTTGCAGATGATCATTATGTGAAAGCTTTGCATGCTTTTTGACTCAGGAGCTCAAACAAAGAGTAGTGTAAACTGGGTCTTTTATAAATCTGATAAAACTAAAGACTTTTTGGAGCTATGAAGGCTGCAATACAAATAGAGGTACTCAAGATTAACATGAGACTGTCAGAAACTGTTTTATGTTCCCTTTAAGAGCTGCCAAGTTTCAATGTACTGTTACACGTGTTTTCCTTCTCAGCTGTTTGCTTTCACTTAAGACCTAAATTACTGTGTTTAGGACACTTTTAAAGACGGGCATTTTGATGCATACAAGTTTGTGTATTTAACTGCCTCTGAGGTCTATGAAGCTGCAAAAACAACGTACTGTAAATGCTCCCATGCGCAATGAGCACTGTCTTTATGTGCACGTCTCTGACAATCCCTTCAGTTTTCAAATGAAATGAGTTTGTTTTCACAGCGGATTGCATTTGAGTGGTTTAAAATCACTTGTTTCTAAACCGAAATGCTTGAAAATGTTTGCAAACCACGTAGCACAGCAACTACCGTAATTACAGAGATAGAGATTTTTCTCTACGAAATAAAGGGGAATATGTTTAGTAGCTTAGTAGATAAGACTTTAATGGCTACTCGATATAGAATTTGACTTTCAATGAGAAACCTAATTTTGAAATATGTAAAGAAGTCGAGTAAAGAGTGTAACAACTAGCCCCAGTCTTCTTTAAATACAGAAATGTGTATTTGAACTTTGGACATTTCTTTGTTTAAACACTTTTTTGTTTAGTGTTTTTAAGTACTACAAATCCCTGAAAAACATTTTCAACACAGAAAAAATGTTCCTGTAATGAATTTAATTTGGTGCTAGAACCTCAATCGTGGGTTTGTTTCCCAGGAAACGTACATCCTGGTAAATATAGAACTTGAATGCATTGTGAGTCGCTTTTGGATAAAAGTGTCTTCCAAATGTGAAAAATGTCAAATTAAAGCACAACTAGTTCACTATGACTGATTTGAGCATTACATTTGGCAGCTTCCACACATCCTCTCGGTCAGAGCCAAGACCACGTCCTGGTGGGGGACTCGAAAGTTTAATCTTCCATTACCCATCTTCTCCCTTTCCTTACCTCCATTCTTCTCTTAAGCAAACAGCCCAAAGTATAGTGTTACCGCCTACCAAATCCCCAATAAAAAATAAATTTATATGCTCTTATGCTGTCACTCGTTGGCATGCTGGAGACTTACGTAGGCCGGGATCGGGAGACGGCCGTGGTTAAGACTCAGGAGTGTTAGATGTCCTTCAAGAGCTGGAAATGCATTTGAATCAGCTTAGCAGAGCTTAAACGTAATGGCCATTGAGAACAGGAGGAACTCGTGACATTATCGAAAGATGTGCATCTCAACATGTGCATACTCTCGATATCGTTGGGAAAAACACCTTTATCTTCTCTAAACGCCTCAGAAAGTACGTAACCATCAGGTGCACTCCTAAACGAGATGTTTTGACAGACTTTATTTGGATTTTATGTCCTTTTATCAAAGCAACATGTTCGTTCAAAGCTTTTTGTGTCCTACAAATTCATTTGTAATGAACTGCAAAAGCTGTTTTCACGGTTTCGACTGTGTATCATTCAGGATCGCAGTTGTGTTTCTGAAAGCAATCAGTGTTTAAAAAAGCTTTTTATGATTTAGTGAGTGTTGGACGAGTCGTGATCCCTGGACTTAACAAACAGCCAGTGGCAGTAAAACACACTCCCTGAATGTCACCCCCCTCATAATGAAACAATAAAGCAGGCCTGTTCTGACATGCGGAGAACACAGCTGAGAGAGCGGCCTGTTCTAATCGGGTCCCTGGAGAATGGCCCGCAGCTAGACACAGACACCGAGACACTTAAAAAGTTCTGAGACTGCAGAGACAGGACAGAGAGTGACCGTACGAGGCTAATGGGGACCTGCGTAAAGCGCAGGTGCAGATGTGTATCCAGGACAAGTAGGGTAAAGGGTTACGCACACAAGCCCCCCTCGAGTCCTCCAGGGGCTCCTTGCAGAACGAGTGCGTGAACAGGTTCTGGAAGTTCATTCAGGCTGAACGATCTCTGCATTCGTCGTTGACGAGGAGAATGTTTTATCTGAGCAGTCGGTCTCTAAATTCACTGATTTGCTTTTGTCGCAACCGTTGAGATGCTCTTTCTGGCCACTGCAGTTTTTAGGAAGACAGAGTATGTAAATTTTAATGCCGCTTTTCAAAGAGGACAAGTGAACCGGACGTACGAGTGCATGATCCCTCTTAACCACCTACAGAGGTTAAATGATTTATCGTGTTTCATGTGAGCATTCTGGAAAATCAGAACACTCTTTTGGAAAATCTAGCAACAGATGCCGAAGCTTTCCAGATGCACGATTGCCAACCACAGGTTTAATGGAATGACTCTCTTGATTTTTTTGTTTTGTTTTGTTTTTCTTTCTCTCTCCAATCTGTCCCTTTTTGTAGTTGTTCAAGGAAAATAAAATCTGTCTTGGCGGCAGATTAAGCATTCGATGGGGTGGGTCAACCTGCTGATGTCTTTTCATCATAATTTATGTACCATCTGTCTGCTCAATCAGCACCTCAGAGACACAAGGCCATAATTCTCTGCTAGTGCCTTCGATCTTAATGGATATCACAGCACTTCACAATTACTTCCCAGCACTGTTAACAAAGAGCACATAGAAATTTTTAGTGACCCACTGATAGCAGTTTCAGGGAAGATTATCAGGAGACATTTTGTCCTGTGTACTGTATTTATAGTTTGCGCTTGAATTTCTCGTTTGCTTTAGCTTTACTATAGCATCTTGCACAAGACTCACAAATAAATTTAAACTGGTGTAAATCTTTTTTTTGTTTGTTTCAATCTCAATATATATATATTTAGTAGACGTTTTGCCTGTCTGGTTATCAAATACATCTCAGCATGCAATATCCAGTTACTCATCCCTGATGGCTGCGTTCTGGCAGTGTATCACAGGAAACTATACGCTATCAACATGCAAAATAGAGATACCAGATTTTTTTTTTTAAATGTGTGAGAATACTTTTGAGAATCAGCAGATGATATCGATGTATATGCATTACATACAATTGGTATTCGTTTATCTGCAACAATAACAAAAAAGCTAAAGCTCTAGTCTTTATTCTTCTGATTTAGCAATGTTTGATAGCACCGGATGTGTCTCATTGTAAAAACATTGCTTTTGAAAGGCTGATCTCCACCGCGGCCCATAGAGGTGTTCTGAGTGTTTAGACTGGAGGCTGTTTTTCCTCTGTCATATGAAGTTCATACAGAATTCATTCCACAGTCTGGAGGATTGGGGCTTCCAGGCCTCGTCTCCAGCCAGTGCATAAAAAAATAAAAATAAAAAAAATAGGCACAGTACATTTGTTTGGAGTGAGTTCAATCAACTGAATTTCTCTGAAATGTAAATGAATGCGTGACAAAAATGAACATACGAAACCGTCTTTATCTGCAAGCATGTCTGCTGCATGTGATGAAAGATGACACATCTCTCAATCTCCCTAATAACAAATGAGAACGTTTGTGTAACTTGGCAGATGCCTAAATATGGCGTTTAGTTCAACGTGACAATGTCTCTGTCTGGTTTGTTCTCTTTGACTTTGCTTTCATTTGTTGTGACACCTGATATACTTTGAACACCTATTTCATTTAATCATTCTTGAATTGTGTGACACTTCCACGCATGTAAGACCGGAGCTGCACGGCTCTGGGGATTGTTACAGTAATGGTCCGCAGGTTGAGTCCAAGTGTGTGGGGGAGATCCTGTGAGATAGAGGCTGTGGCTGACGCAGGAGGCACCTGTGGAGGGTAATGAGGCAAGGCAAGTGGGGGCAGGGGCAGTCAAGGGCTTTCCCTTCATGTGGACTTATTGGTGCTGTCAGAACAGCGGGGCCACAATCGGCCTGTCACATATCCTGATGGATCCCAGGACAAGTGAACCAAATGAAGCTGTCCGTCTCTCGGGCGACCTACCCCCATGAGCTTGGCCAGGTTCAGAAAGATGATTTGTGTGAACTTCAGCTTGTGTCAGTGGGATTTTTCCCTGTACCGATTGTCTCTTAGAGCACTAGCAGACCTGCTAGTTTAGAGGGCTTTGGAGGGGAGAGTGTGTTTTGGGTGTCCTTAGTTTAACTTCTTTAGCCATTTTTTTATTAATTATTCCCATTATTTGTCTGCTATATTTGGTCAAACCTTCAGGTATTTTTAGAGCATATTCTCTCCAAGATTGTTAGCAGACTGTACAGAACTTCCAAAAAACCTATAGTGAACTTCTGAGGCAGCATCTTAGCTTGGAATGCTCTGCATAAGCAGAAACTCTTAAATATTGCTCCTCACACAAAAGACACAATACTTACATACACAATATATATATATATATATATATATATACACATATATATTTTATTATTTTACAATATATTCACAAGTTTAGAATCAGTAAGATTTTTTTTTTAAATAACACTTTTATACCACAAGAATTGATCAAAATGTGATTTTTGTTGTTTACAAATTATATATATATTTTTTTAATTTTCACATATAACTGTTTTTACTGTATTTTTTATTAAATAAAGAAGCCTTGGTAAGCATAAGAGACTTTATTAATATATACACATATATACACAGCTCAAAAAAAAAGGGGAACACTTAAACAACACAATGTAACTCCAAGTCAATCACACTCCTGTGAAATCAAACTGCCCACTTAGCAACTCTGATTGACAATCAATTTCACATGCTGTTGTGCAAACGGAACTGGTGGAAATTATAGGCAATTAGCAAGACACCCCCAATAAAGGAGTGCTTCTGCAGGTGGTGACCACAGACAACTTCTCAGTTTCTATGCTTGCTGGCTGATGTTTTGGTCACTTTTGAATCCTGGCGCTGCTTTCACTCTAGTGGTAGCATGAGACAGAGTCTAAAACCCACACAAGTGGCTCAGGTAGTGCAGCTCATCCAGGATGCCACATCAATGCGAGCTGTGGCATGAAGGTTTGCTGTGTCTTTCAGCATAGTGTCCAGAGCATGGAGGCAATACCAGGAGAAAGGCCAGTACATCAGGAGACGTGGAGGAGGCCGTATGAGGGCAACAACCCAGCAGCAGGGCCGCTACTTTCGCCTTTGTAAAAGGAGGAACAAATGTGCAAAATGACCTCCAGCAGGCCACAAATGTACATGTGTCTGCTCAAATGGTCAGAAACAGACTCCGTGAGGGTGGTATTAGGGCCCGACGTCCACCGGTGGGGGTTGTGCTCACAGCCCAACACCGTGCAGGATGTTTCGTTTGGCATTTGCCAGAGAACACCAAGATTGGCAAATTCGCCACTGGCGCCCTGTGCTCTTCACAGATGAAAGCAGG